>CAKXYN010000449.1:0-130823 GCA_935064755.1 Tragelaphus eurycerus | reverse complement strand
AACATTTTGTGGATAGGCATTTGAGGAAATGAAATTTCTTTGATTGTATTTATTCTTTAAACTCATGGCTTATATTTTTAGGATACATGCATTATCCAGCAGACTGACTTATTAATTTCTATTTGGGTTAGTAGTATTACGGTGGTTTTCCCTAAGCAAACAACAGCCTGGTGAAGTGGATTGAAGAGCCTATCGTGTGCTAGGGAAACCAGCCAGGAATTAGGAAACTTCTAAATCGAAAAATGTGGAAAATACACAAGTAGTGGAGAATTAATTGCATTTAGTTATTTCTGACTTTAAGAAAAAATAAGCTTTTAAAATTTTAATTGATTTTCTTGCATTTTAGATCACTTTAAAAGAATGCCTTAAAATGCTTATTTTAAAGTATTAATTGTGATGAATTGGTTTGTAAAGTTTTATCTTTTGAGTCAGACTATACTTCACAACCATTCATGATACTTGAAATGTTAAAAGTACTTCCTGAAGAAAAGTCAGATTTTATGGGCTGCTCCAGGAGCTCCCCTTTGACTTAAGATAAATAGACTCCTGTGATAAAGTCATATTTCTGCAAACTAGCTCACTGAACTAATATTGGAAAGTATTTAATATGCTGTCATAAGACATTAACAAAATAAATTTGTAAAAGAAAAGCAAATCTATGGGACTAAAGGTATTTTACAAATGTAGAATTTATATATATATATATATATATATATTAATAATTCTTAAAGTTTTAGACCTTTTCTCTTTAGAATTTTATTCTTACAGAAAAGTTTTCAAAGGTCTTATTTTACATTACTTAAAATTTTTCTAAAAAGTTGTTTAAAATAATTTCTTACTCTAATTTGGATCTAAAATAGAATGAATATCATTTTTGAATTTTCAAGGCCGTTCCACATTTGGTTTCACATTTAGTAAATTTAGTCATAATATTCCCAAACCCAGTAGGATACAGTTTCTGTGGTTCTCAGACCCTTTGTAGAGTGACAAAGATTGGAATTCTGATTCTCATGAGTCAAATTTTGGCCTTTGACTCTGTTCCCCTTTCACACTCCTTGCTAAGCTTGGGCTGTTGCTATGCTTGAAGGCTTGTCAGCTAGCAGGCTCCTATGGTAACAGGAATGGAAATTTCAAAGAAGAGAATAGGAGCACAAAGGCTTGGTTGATTTGAATTTGAACAAAAAATAGAAGGTTCCTTGTCTTGCACCTTTGTTGAAGAAACCAGAAATTTAATCTTAGAAAGTTATTTTTCAGTTTGTAAACTTCATATACCCTGGTCTTAACTTAGTGAATAAAAGTACTGCTGCTTAGGGGAGTACTCAGTAAGAATCTTTTAAAAATTTTATCAGCTGAAGATTCTTTTTTCCTCCTTTATAGAGCTTTGATAGTCTGTGTTCCTTATATATATTCTCAACTTGGCAGTATGCTGGCTAACATTTCATTTTTACTTTGATGAAGTTAAAAATTGTTGAGAGTTATAATCAGGGCTGCTGCTGCTGCTGCTGCTAAGTCGCTTCAGTCGTGTCCGACTCTGTGCGACCCCATAGACAGCAGCCCACTAGGCTCCTCTGTCCTTGGGATTCTCCAGGCAAGAATACTGGAGTGGGTTGCCATTTCCTTCTCCAATGCATAGAAGTGAAAAGTGAAAGTGAAGTCGCTGAGTCGTGCCCGACTCTTAGCGACCCCATGGACTGGAGCCTACCAGGCTCCTCCATCCTTGGGATTTTCCAGGCAAGAGTACTGGAGTGGGGTGCCATTGCCTTCTCCGATAATCAGGGCAGTTTGGTTATTTGAAAAATATTAATGTTTTTTTGTTTTTACATAATTCTATTGAGTTATGATTTGTATACAGTTAACTGTACCCATTTAACAGTGTTCAGCTTGAGTTTTGACAGAAGTATGTATCTGTGAAACCATCATCACTATCAAGATATCATACATTTCCATCACCTCCAAAGCTTCCTAGGGATCTTCCCTGTGGCTCAGACACTAAAGAATCTGCCTGCAATGCAGGAGACCCAGGTTTGATTCCTGGATTGGGAAGATCCTCTGGAGAAGGGAATGGCAATCCACTCCAGTATTGTTGCTTGGAGAATCCCATGGCAGAGGAGCCTGGTGGGCCACAGTCCATGGGGTCGCAAAGAGTCCGACACAAATGAGCAACTAACACTGCTGCTGCTGCTGCTAGGTCGCTTCAGTCGTGTCCAACTCTGTGCGACCCCATAGACAGCAGCCCATCAGGCTTCCCCATCCCTGGGATTCTCCAGGCGACTAACACTGCTACACTACAAAAGCTTCCCTGTGCCCACTGTAGTCCACCCCTCTGAGCTGACTCCCTGCGGAAGCAACCACTGATCTGCTTTCTGTCACTGTGGATTAGTGTGTTCATTTTCTAGAGTTTTACATGAATGTACATATAGCATCTACTTTTTTATGTCTGGTTTCTTTCACCCAGAATTGTGATTTAGATTTTAATGCATGTTTTATTTGGCTTTTTAAAAACACCATTCCAGTTGACAATTGACTTTTTCACTTGGTAGTTGAGCACAGGGAATTGAGCAGGGTTCCTGGTGCCCATCAAATAGGCCTTCTGTGGCTTTATTAATTTGTAACTCTTTCCTAATCTCTTTTTAAGCTGTCATTTACTAGGAGCTGTATCCTATTTTATATATTCTTATTTGTATATGTTGTTGTTGTTCGGTTGCTAAGTTGTGTCCGACTGTTTGCAACCCCATGGACTGCAGCATGCCAGGCTTCCCTGTCCTTCTCAAACTCATCTCCATTGAGTCTGTGATGCCATCCAGTCATCTCATCCTCTGTCATCTCCTTCTCCTCCTGCCCTCAGTCTTTCCCAGCATCAGGGTCTTTTCTAGTGAGTCGGCTCTTCACATCAGGTGGCCAAAGTATTGGAGCTTCAGCTTCAGCATCAGTCCTTGCAGTGAATATTCAGGATCAATTCCCTTTAGGATTGACTGGACTGGTTTGATCTCCTTAATACATCTATATATATTAACACCATTTTATAGAGGAAAAGCTGAAATTTAGAGAGGTTACAGAGAACAAACTGGTTAATAAGCTCAAGGGCTCTGGACAAGAATGCCAAGGTTTAACTCTTGGGACTGTCTTTGTAGCTATGTGATCTTCAGCGAGCTACTTAACTTTCTGTGTCTTCCTTTTCTTCACATGTATTATAAAATGGTATGGCTAGTGATAGTACCTGCCTTATGGGATTGTTGAGAAGATTAAGTTAGGTGTGTGAAGCACTTACAGCACTGCCCAGCCTGTAGTGAGTGTCCATCAATGCTAGCTGAGCCACAGCACAAGATACTTACAGCTAGTGAGTGACAGAAGCATACACTTAAAGCCTTATACTCAGTGCAAGCAGCACAAAATGGTGATTCGAATCAGTTTTATAATTCATGATGGGGCTCACAAATGGAGGTTTTACTAACGTGGTAGGCAACATATCAATATCAGATTAGTTGGTATTGTATAGTTGAGGACTAAGCAAGTTTGAGACTTACTTAAGGCATACATATGCTTGTATGTATGATGTCTATACATACATCAGCATGTGAATATAATGCATTTTTAAGCTTTGAATTTTTTATATTTTTTTGGTGGCACTGGCTCTTTGTTGCTGTGCACAGTCTTTCTCTAGTTGTGGTTTAAGAGCTTCTCCGTTGCAGTGGCTTCTCTTGTTTCAGGGCACAGGCTGGAAAGTGCGTAGGCTTCAGTAGTCGTGGAGCATGGGCTTAATAGTTGCAGCTTGCAGGCTCCAGAGCTCAGGCTCATTAGTTGTGGCCCACTGGCTCAGTTGCCCTGTGGCATGTGGGATCTTCCCAGACCAGGGATTGAACTGGTGTCCCTTGCATTACAAGGTGGATTCTTAAGCACTGGGCCACCAAGGAATCCCTAAACTTTAAAATAGTTATAGACTCACAGGGAGAAGGCAATGGCACCCCACTCCAGTACTCTTGCCTGGAAAATCCCATGGACGGAGGAGCCTGGTGGGCTGCAGGCCACGGAGTGGCTAAGAGTCAGACATGACTGAGTGACTTCACTTTCACTTTTCACTTCATGCATTGGAGAAGGAAATGGCAACCCACTCCAGTGTTCTTGCCTGCAGAATCCCAGGGACGGGGGAGTCTGGTGGGCTGCCATCTATGGGGTCGCACAGGGTCGGACACAACTTAAGCGACTTAGCAGCAGCAGCAGCTCAGGAAATTAAAGGAGTGTAGAAATTCTATATACTGTAGCTAGTTTCTGGAGAAGGCAATGGCACCCCACTTCAGTACTCTTGCCTGGAAAATCCCATGGACGGGAGAGCCTGGTGGGCTGCAGTCCATGGGGTCGCTAAGAGTCGGACACGACTGAGCGACTTCATTTTCACTTTTCACTTTCATGCATTGGAGAAGGAAATGGCAACCCACTCCAGTGTTCTGGCCTGGAGAATCCCAGGGACGAGGGAGCCTGGTGGGCTGCCGTCTATGGGGTCGCACAGAGTCAGACACGACTGAAGCGACTTAGCAGCAGCAGCAGCAGCAGTAGCTAGTTTCACTGGGCGCGGGGGGCTGGGGAACGGTGTCTTGCTATCTTATGTAGCCATTAGTATCAAAACTGGGACCCTGGACTTCCCTAGTGGTCAAGTGGTTAAGAATCCTCCTGCCAGTTTGATACTGGGGACACCAGTTTGATCCCTGATCCAGGAAGATCCCACATGCCTCGGGACAGCTAAGCCCATGTACCACAACTACTGAAGCCTCTATGCCCTAGAGTCTGTGTCCTGCAACAAGGGAAGCCGCTGCAATGAGAAGCCCGCACACTGCAACTGGAGAGTAGCCCCCACTCACTGCAGCCAGAGAAAGCCTGCACTCAGCAGTGAAGACCCAGCACAGCCAAACAAATAAAAATTTTTAAAGGCACAGGCGATCTTAAAAAAAAAAAAAAAAAAGGAAAGTTATCATAGGTATACACTTTAGCCCTTTATCATATTTCACCTGTTTTTACATGTACTCATTTTGTGTCTGTATATGCACATGTACATGTATTTTTATTGTCTTTGCATTTGTATCACATGTATAAGTTCATGTAGCCATCACTTTGGTTAAGATACTGTGGAAATTCCCTGGCAGTCCAGTGGTTAGGATTCTGTGCTTCCACTGCAGGGGGCACGAGTTCACATCCCTGGTTGGGGAACTGAGATCCCACAAGCCCCGCAGCGTGGCAAAAAAAAAAAAAACAAAACAAAAACACCAAAACGATACAGAACTGCTTTTATCACCACCTCTTTCTTGTGCGTCCTTTCTCCCTGCCACCCTTTCCTATTCCCAGGCAACCACTAATTTGTTCTCTGTCCCTATAATTTTGTCAAGAATGTTATATACATAGATTCATACAGTAGATAATCTTTTGAGATGGACTTTTTTCGTTTAGCATAATACCTTGAGACCCATCCAAGTTGCTTCATGTACCAGGAGTGACTGTTTTTAATTGCTGAGTAGTATTCCGTTACAGAGATGTTCTGCAGTTTGTTTAATCATTCACTGAAGGATACTGCGTTGTTTCCAGCTTTTTGCTCTTGCAAATAAAGCTGCTCTGAACATTCATGTACAGGTTTTTGTGCAGACATAAATTTTCCTTTCGTGTAAATAAATGCCCAGGAGTGTGATTGCTGGTTTACAGGATAAGCATGTATTTGAATTTTTAAGATACTACTCAGCTATTTTCCATAGACGTTCTACCATTTTACATTCTGCCAGCAGTGTACGAGAGACGTACGTTCTCAGCATTCTTACCACCATTTGGTATTTTCACTATTTTTTATTCAGCTTTTCTCAGATGATGTGATATCTTACATGATTTCAATTTGCATTTCCCTTATGGCTAATAATACTGAACATCTTTTCATGTGCCATTCATATATCTTGTTTGATAAAATGTCTGTTCATGTCTATTGTTCATTTTCAGTTGAATTGTTTTTTCCTTTTGAGCTTTGAGAGTTCTTTATATATTCTAGATACAAATCCTTTGTTGGAAATGTAGTTTGTAAATAGTTGATTCTAGTCTATAGCTTGCTTTTTCATCCTTTTAACAAAGTCTAGGAGAATAGAAGTCTTTAACAAAGTCCAGTTTACCAAGTTTTTTTCCTTTTAGGGACTGCGTTTTTGGTGTCGTTTCTAAGAACTCTTCAGTGGGTCTGCAAATTCTCTGAAGTTTTATAGCTTTATGTCTCACATTTCAATCTATGATCAATTTTGAGTTAATTTGTATAAAGTGAGTTTCATTGTTTTGCCTGTGAATATCCACTAGCTTCAGCACCGTTTGTTGGAAAGGCTATCTGTCCTTCCACCATTGAACTGCTTTTGCTTCTTCCTCAAAAATCAGTTATCTGTCCTTGTATAGATCTATATTTGGGTTCTCTATTCTGTCTTGTTGATCTTTGTGCCTATTTCACCACCACCACCACAGTGTCTTGATTTTTGGAGCACCAAAGAATTGATGCTTTTGAACTGTGGTGTTGGAGAAGACTCTTGAGAGTCCCTTGGACTGCAAGGAGATGCAACCAGTCCATTCTAAAGGAGATCAGTCCTGGGTGTTCTTTGGAAGGAATGATGCTAAAGCTGTAACTCCAATACTTTGGCCACCTCATGCAAAGAGTTGACTCATTGGAAAAGACTCTGATGCTGGGAGGGATTGGGGGCAGGAGGAGAAGGGGACCACAGAGGATGAGATGGTTGGATGGCATCAGCAACTCAATGGACATGAGTTTGAGTAAATTCTGGGAGTTGCTGACGGACAGGGATACCTGGCTTGCTGCAATCCACGGGGTCTCAAAGAGTTGGACACGACTGAACAACTAAACTGAACTGAATATTAAGTAATCCGGACTTCATAGAATTTGTTCGGATTAGTTCTCTGCTGTTTTCTGGAAGAGATTGTGTAGAATTGGTCTTCTTTTAAAATTGTTAGATTTTACCAATGAAAGCATCACGCCTGAACATCTTTTTTCAGGAGATTTTAAACTACAAATTCAATTTGTTGAATAGTTACAGGACTGTTCAGATTATCAGTTTCACCTTGGGTGAGTTTTGGCAGTCTGACTTCTAAGAGGAATTGATCTACTTCATCTAAATTGTCTGGTTTATATGCATAGCGTTGTTTTGTACTATTACTTAGGTATTTTTAACATTTTTATTGGAAAGTGAAAGTTACTTTTGGCTGTGCTGGGTTTTCGTTGCTGCATGCATTCTTTCCCTAGTTGCAGAGTGTGGGGGCTACTCTTTGTTTTAGGCTTCTCATTGTGGTGGGTTCTCTCATTGCAGAGCCTGGGCTGTAGAGTGTGTGGGCTTCAGTAGTTGTGGCACACAGGCATGTCACTCTGAAGCATGAGGGAATTTCCTGGACCAGGGATCGAACCTGTGTTCCCTGCATTGGCAGGCAGATTCTTAACCACTGGGCCACTAGGGAAGTCCTTCCTTATTATATTTTTAATGTCGGTACTGTCTCTAGTGATACCCTCTTTTTCATTCTTGATATTGGTTAAGTTGTGTTTCTCTGTCGTTTTAAATCATTCGTACTAGAACCTTATCAATTGTACTAAAGTTTTCAAAGAACCAGCTCTTGGGTTGCGTGATTTTTTAAAAAAAATTAATTTTCTGATTTCGGTGTCACTGACTTCTCTTCTTGTCATTTCCTTTCCTTTGCTTGCTTTTGCTTTATTTTGCTCTTTATGGTTATTATGAATAACACTACTCTGTTATGAACATTCATATGCACATTTTTGCTTCAGTTCAGGTCAGTCACTCAGCCATGTCTGACTCTCTGCGACCCCATGGACTGTAGCATGCCAGGCCTCCCTGTCCATCACCAACTCCCAGAGCTTGCTCAAACTCCTGTCCATTTAGTCGGTGATGCCATCCAACCATCTCATCCTCTGTCGTCCCCTTCCCCTCCCGCCTTCAATCTTTCGCAGCATCAAGGTCTTTCCCAATGAGTCAGTTCTTCCCATCAGGTGGCGAAGGTATTGGAGTTTCAGCTTCAGCATCAGTCCTTCCAATGAATATTCAGGACTGATTTCCTTTATGGTAGAGTAGTTTGATCTCCTTGCTGTCCAAGGGACTTTCAAGAGTCTTCTTCAACACCACAGTTCAAAAGCATCAATTCTTTGGCACTCAGCTTTCTTTATAGTTCAATTCTCACATCCACACATGACTACTGGAAAAACTGCAGCTTTGATTAGACGGACCTTTGTTGGCAAAGTAATGTCTCTGCTTTTTAATATGCTGTCTAATGCCCGGATGGTCATAACTTTTCTTCCAAGGAGCAAGTGTCTTTTAATTTCATGGTTGCAGTCAGCATCTGCAGTCATTTTGGAGGCCCCCAAAATAGTCTGTCACTGTTTGCATTGTTTTCCTGTCTATTTGCCATGAACTGATGGGACTGGATGCCGTGATCTTAGTTTTCTGGGTGTTGAGTTGTAAGCCAACTTGTTCACTCTCCTCTTTCACTTTCATCCAGAGTCTCTTTAGTTCTTCTTCACTTTCTGCCATAAGGGTGGTGTCATCTGCATATCTGAGGTTCTTGGTATTTCTCCTGGCTATCTTGATTCCAGCTTGTGTTTTGTCCAGTCTGGCATTTCACATGATGTACTCTGCATATAAGTTAAATAAGCAGGATTATTTTTTCTTAGATATGATTTAAAATTATTTGGGGTATATTCCTAGGAGTGGAATTGCTGGATCATGTGGCAGTTTTATGTGTAACTGCTTGAATAGTCACCAGACTCTTCTCCATAGTGGTTGCCTCATTTGACATTCCTGTCAGCAAATTTTTTTTTGTACCTAGTCCAGCAATCTTACTCTCTTATGTAGTCGGTGGTTCATTTATATATAATGTAATTGGTGATGTACTTGGGTTAATATCTGCCATCTTATTATTCGATTTCAGGTTTTCCAAACTGTTTTTCTTTTTCTCTCTCCTGTCTTGACTTCTTTTGTATTATTGCTATTTCTGATTACCAAGTTAGTTGTGCATTCTTTTATTGCTTACCCCAGAAATTATGATATGTCTTTTGGTGGGGGATTGGAATCAAAAAAAAAAAAAGAAAGTTTGTTTTCTTTTAGTAAAAAAAAAAAAACAATAAAAAAAAAAAAAAAACAAACCCACCACCAAAAAAGGAAAAGAGGGAAAAGTTAAAAGGTAAGGAAGAACTACAAAACATTTTAAAAATAAAAACCAAAAAAAAATAATTTTTAATATAAGGGGGGGGGAAGAAAAAAAAAAAAGAAAAAAAAAAAAAGGAGAAAAAAAGAAAATTTGGTTTGGAAAAAGGAAAGAAAGAGGGGAAAAAAAAAAAAAAATTTTCCAAAAAAAAACACTGGTCATAGCAAATACCCTCTTCCAACAACACAAGAGAAGACTCTATACATGGACATCACCAGATGGTCAACACCGAAATCAGATCGATTATATTCTTTGCAGCCAAAGATGGAGAAGCTCTATACAGTCAGCAAAAACAAGACCAGGAGCTGACTGTGGCTCGGACCATGAACTCCTTATTGCCAAATTCAGACTGAAATTGAAGAAAGTAGGGAAAACTACTAGACCATTCAGGTATGACCTAAGTCAAATCCCTTATGATTATACAGTGGAAGTGAGAAATAGATTTAAGGGCCTAGATCTGATAGATAGAGTGCCTGATGAACTATGGAATGAGGTTCGTGACATTGTACAGGAGACAGGGATCAAGACCATCCCCATGGAAAAGAAATGCAAAAAAGCAAAATGGCTGTCTGGGGAGGCCTTACAAATAGCTGTGAAAAGAAGAGAAGCGAAAAGCAAAGGAGAAAAGGAAAGATATAAACATCTAAATGCAGAGTTCCAAAGAAGAGCAAGAAGAGATAAGAAAGCCTTCTTCAGTGATCAATGCAAAGAAATAGAGGAAAACAACAGAATGGGAAAGACTAGGGATCTCTTCAAGAAAATCAGAGATACCAAAGGAACATTTCATGCAAAGATGGGCACGATAAAGGACAGAGATGGTGTGGACCTAACAGAAGCAGAAGATATTAAGAAGAGGTGGCAAGAATACACAGAAGAACTGTACAAAAGAGAGCTTCAAGACCTAGATAATCATGATGATGTGATCACTGACCTAGAGCCAGACATCTTGGAATGTGAAGTCAAATGGGCCTTAGAAAGCATCACTACGAACAAAGCTAGTGGAGGTGATGGAATTCCAGTGGAGCTATTCCAAGTCCTGAATGATGATGCTGTGAAAGTGCTCCACTAATATGCCAGCAAATTTGGAAAACTCAGCAGTGGCCACAAGATTGGAAAAGGTCAGTTTTCATACCAATCCCAAAGAAAGGCAATGCCAAGGAGTGCTCAAACTACCGACCAACAATTGCACTCATCTCACACGCTAGTAAAGTAATGCTCAAAATTCTCCAAGCCAGGCTTCAGCACAATATGTGAACCGTGAACTTCCTGATGTTCAAGCTGGATTTAGAAAAGGCAGAGGAACCAGAGATCAAATTGCCAACATCCGCTGGATCATGGAAAAAGCAAGAGAGTTCCAGAAAACATCTATTTCTGCTTTATTGACTATGCCAAAGCCTTTGACTGTGTGGATCACAATAAACTATGGAAAATTCTAAAAGTGATGGGAATACCAGACCACCTGATCTGCCTCTTGAGAAATCTGTCATGCAGGCAGGAAGCATCAGTGAGAACTGGTCATGGAACAACAGACTGGTTCCAAATAGGAAAAGGAGTACGTCAAGGCTGCATATTGTCACCATGTTTATTTAACTTATATGCAGAGTACATCATGAGAAATGCTGGACTGGAAGAAACACAAGTTGGAATCATGCAACGGGGAATATCAATAACCTCAGATATGCAGATGACACCTTACAGTATTCTAATAAAAATAATAACTTTGATCACTCTCCCATTAGTGTTCCTCTGACCCTTGTCTTTATCATTTTATTATTGCACATAATTATTTTGTATTTTACAGAGAATATTCATTTCTGTTTTCCCACATATTCACCTCTTTTGTGGCTTTTCATTCCTTTTGAATTTTCATCTTAGATTACTTTTATCTTTTAGTGTAGGTTTGGGCCAGTAATTTTTCTCTTTTTGCCTATCTGAAAATGTGTTTACTTTGCCTTCACTTATTAAGGGTATTTCTGCTGACCATAGTATTATGGTGAGCAGTTTTCTCTTAGCTCTTTAAATAAATCATTCTTTTATTTTCTAGCATTCCAAAGTCCATCAGTAGTTGTTCTGTTGAAGGTAAGGTATCTTTTTCCCCCGCCACCGCTGTTTTTACGATATTTTTCTTTTTTTCCCCCACAGTTTAAATGCGATATGCTTAGGTGTATTTTTTGTATGTATTCTTCTGGGGATTTGCATAACTTTTTGAATATGGGTTGTCTTTCATCAGTTTTGAGAAATTCTTGACCATCATCTTCTTATATATTGCCTCTGTTCATTCTTTCTTCCCTCTTTTGAGGTTCCAGTTATGTATATCCTAAACATTTTCATGTGTTTTACACATCTACTATGCTTTTTTCTGTATTTTTCTGTGGGTTTTGATCTGTGTGCTTCTGGTTTGGATATTTTCTATTGCCTTGTTTTCCATTTTGCCAATTCTTTCTTCTGGTATATCTAATGAGCTCTTAATGTCATCATTTATGTCTTTCACTTACAGAATTTCCATTTGGCCCTTCTTATGATAGATTCCAATTTTCTGGAATCCTTCATCTTTTATTTTCTCCAACATATTTCTCATTAGGCTCATTTCCCCTAGCTGGACTTGAGCCTCTAATTTATGTTTCCTCATACTGACAACACTGCCAAAATCTCCACTCTGCTTTTCAGAGGCTTTGTGCTTAGCTTTTTAACCTCCTGCCCTGTGCATCTCCAGAATTTTCAAATATCTTGCAGGGCCCAAACCTAGGAACTTCCCTGTTCACCCATCTGTCACTTTTGTTTAGAATTTTGTCTGTAGTCTTTTTTTTTTTTTTTTTCCTACTTTTTATTTTATATTGGAGCATCATCTATTAACAGTGTTGTATTAGTTTCAGGGGGTACAGCAAGGTGATTCAGTTATATATGGTCTTGCTCGACTACCAGAGCCCTGCTGGTTTCTTGGTTCTCTAGCATCAGCCTGGGCAAAACTTGCTTCTCAGTCTCTTGCCTTACACCCAGGTTCAACAGATACCTCCTTGGAGAAGTGGCCACACTTATCAGGCCACGTCTGCATGCTTCCCTGCTCTCTGATTCCTGGTCTGTCTAGTTCTTTTCCTTCAGTAGTTCTCTAGTAGCCTTCAGTAGATACTTTAAAACTTTTCCTATATTTTGAAATTGTTCTTGATGGGAACATTGATTTAATTTGAAGTTATTAATTTAAAATTATTTCTTCATGCTTGGAAGTGCTGGTTGCGTATAGTTTGTTATATGTTACTATATATAAATATATGTTATATTTATTACATATAGTGTATATATATATAATATTATATGTAGTGTTATTTTATATATTAATATAATTGGTAAAGCGATTGTCACATATAGTTATGTATCAGTTATCACATCTCTTATAGAGTTAACTTCTTTTAACACCAGTTTCTCTAAGAGACTCTTGGTTTTGTGACTGCATTGTGTATAGAAGCCTTCTGGAAAATGTTTTATATCAATGTAGAAATAAATTGATTGAGTCTTAGTGGAGAGGCCTTGTGGTGAGAATATGTTTTTAGTTAAAAATCAGCAATGACTCTGAAACTGGTTACATAAACTTGTGAAAAAAAATATGTGGTAGTCAAAAGCCCAGATGTACATTTCTTGGGATAATTGATCTATTCCTGTGGTTATGATGATAATTTTAGTATGGTTTTATGTTTGGGGCCACTGTTTTTTCTGTTTTCTTAATGTCAGCTTACAGTGTTAGTTCTGTTTACATCATGTGATTTCAGAGTTCAAAGAACTCTAGTGTATGTTTTTAAATTTTTCGTTTAATATAAAAAGAACAGGAAAATATGAGACCAAAGTGATATCTCTTCCTTTACCTCCCGCCTCAAAATATGTACTACTATGTATAACGACTCCTCTTCCTCTCCTACCCTTTCCTTTCATTTTTCATCCTCCTCTCCTATTGATACATGTTAGTTGACAAAAATACAGAAATTGAAGTACATAAGAAAAGCAAAATTGAAATCTCTTGTAATCCCATTACCAAGCAATAATCAGGTTTCTGAGCATTTGATGCGTATCTTTTGTGGATTTTTCTGTGTAAAATGGACTGTATTGTTATTTGTTGTTCTCAGCCAGGCCTTTTCATTAATATCACATGTAATAATGAAAATATCCATATAGATTCTGCAGTACACCTCATACTTAACCAAATCAGAATCTCTAGGGGTAGGGTGAAGAGGGTTTTGTTGAAAAAAAAAAAAAATTTACCTTCAGAAAATTTTGATTGCCTTCAGAAATCTTCTAAAACAGAAAACACAAGAATATTGCCATCTGATATATGAAGAAAACTTTGACTTGTATACAACTCTCCATCTAATGATCTGATTTGAACTTTTTCCTGGCCATTCCACCCTGTGGTGAATTTGGACTGCTCTGGGGGTTTCCGGCCATCTCCCTGTGCACTCTGTGCTCCTCTCTGTGTGGAATACGGTCGTGTCACACTTCCCCTGCCGTAGGCTCTGTCAGCGGGCTCACAGTGAGTGTTCGAAGCTCATGGAGCTGTTTGGTGTTCCTTGGCCTGAAGATAGGGAATGCAGTAGGTGTGAAAAGCATAGGTTTTTCATGGACCATTGCTTCTTTTGCAGCATATTTAAAATTATTTGTCTTCTAGTTCATCAGTTTGTAAGAACTTTTCAAAGTGTGTATATTACTTATAATTTTGAACAGAAGTTTCATGCCTCAGAGCTGATCATTTCCTTAGGAATTTGGAATGAAATGAAAAAGGTGGAAAAAGAAAAACATTTCTATGAAGAAATTTTAAAAATAATTAAAAACATAATCAAGATCTTGATTGTTGATATCTTTCCCTTACAGTTTTTTTTTTTCTGGTTATAAAAGAAATGCCATTTATAAAAGATGAGAAGATATAGAGAACATAATCATTTGTTGCCTCATTATTAAATATCTTTAATGATTTAATGGGACTTGAATATCTTTATGATTTCAGTGTTAATGACTATAGTAGTTCTGTCATTTCTATTTTTCTTTCTTTCTTTTTTTTTTAATTTTGTTTTTTTGACCATGCAGCATGTGGGATCTTAGTTTCCTGATCAGAGATAGAACCCATGGCCTCTGCACTGGAAGCATGGAATCAACCACTGGACTGCCAGGAAAGTCCCTTGGTTCTGTTTTACTGTCATATATTAACATACCCAGACCCAGAAAATGTCAGATACTTTTCAGATCACTTCCAATATATAGATTGTAAGCAGTTCCTAAAGGCTTGAGGATATTTACCTGACAGTCCTATAGATTTGTATAAGAGAACATGCTATGCTATGCTATGCTAAGTCACTTCAGTCGTGTCCGACTCTGTGTGACTCCAGACGCGCCTCCGCTCCCCCGTCCCTGGGATTCTCCGGCAGAACACTGGAGTTGGTTGCCTTCCTCTCCAATCGTGAAAGTGAAGGAAAGGAAGTCGCTCAGTCGTCACTCGCACCCCATGGACTGCAGCCTACCAGGCTCCCGTCCATGGGATTTTCCAGGCAAGAGTACTGGAGTGGGTTGCCATTGCCTTCTCCTGTAAGAGAACATAATTGTTAGTAATAATGTGTATGGTAGTAATACTGCATTTTGTGCCTTTTTTGTTTTCTTAAATGTTTCAAGGATAAAGCATAGATGAATACCTATAAAACTCTTACTATCTAGCTTTGTTCAATAATATTTTGCAGTGTTTGCTTCATATTATTTTTTCTTGGCCACACCCAAGATCCCACATGGCTTGCAGGATCTTAGTTCCCCCAATTAAGGATGGAACCTGGGGCCCAGACCGTGAGAATACCAAGTCCTAACCATTGGACAACCAGGGAATGCCCCAGATTTCTTTTTTAAAGAAATAAAACAGTACAGGTAGAGTTGAAGATTCCTTCATTAGTATCCATCTTGATTTCATTTCCTTTTTTTCTCCGCAGAGATGAAATAATCATTATGTTGAATTTGTTGTTAATTCTTCTTATGTTTGTTTTTATACTCTTACTATGCATTATAAACATATCCATAAGCAACATTATATACTTTTTTATATATATATATATATATATTATGTTGTTTATGTATCTGTATTTATATCTGTATCTGTTGTTTATATTTGTTAGTCTGGTTCCCTCCTCTTAATTGCTGTGTAATGGCCAATTGTGTTAATATTGTTATCTGTAGTTATTTAGCCATCTTCTCGGAGAAGGCAGTGGCACCCCACTCCAGTACTCTTGCCTGGAGGATCCCACGGATGGATGAGCCTGGTAGGCTGCAGTCCATGAGGCCGCAGTCGGACATGACTGAGCGACTTCAGTTGCAGTTTCCACTTTCATGCATTGGAGGAGGAAATGGCAACCCACTCCAGTGTTCTTGCCTGGAGAATCCCAGGGACAGGGGAGCCTGGTGGGCTGCCGTCTATGGGGTCGCACAGAGTTGGACATGACTGAAGCGACTTAGCAGCAGCAGCAGCCATCTTCTACTGATGGTCATTTAAGTTATTTCCAGGGGTTTGCTATTATGGGCAGTGCTGCACAGAACACTTTTTTTCTCCTTCATGTTTAAAATTAATTTTATTTATCATCTGTCAATAGCCCTTCAGTTCAGTTCAGTCGTTCAGTCGTGTCCGACTCTGCGACCCCATGAATCGCAGCACGCCAGGCCTCCCTGTCCATCACCAGCTCCCGGAGTTCACTCAGACCCACGTCCATCGAGTCGGTGATGCCATCCAGCCATCTCATCCTCTGTCGTCCCCTTCTCCTCTTGCCCCCAATCCCTCCCAGCATCAGAGTCTTTTCCAATGAGTCAACCGTCAACAGCCCTTGGAGATAGGTAAAAAGCCTACGTCGTTACTGTCGTTTGATAGATGGAGAAACTTAAAACATGTATTAGTTACTTGTAGTCAGTTCACTGACAGTTTGCTTTTATTTGTCTACTCTCTTGTCTAGACCCATCAAACTATTCATCCGCTGTCTTCCCAAAACCTTATAATATTTATAGTTCCTCTTTTAGAAATCTAAATTTATTGGTATTTATAACAACAGTTATGAATTACCTCGGCAGGAATCCTATTTTATGTTTTGTGTCTAACCCCTATTGTTTAATGGTCTTTTTTATTTCAATAGATTATGTACAGTTATAGACATGTCATTATGATCTCTGTTTTGATAGTATTAAATCTGTTTTATGTCCTCACTATTTTGCCTGGAATTGCCTAACTCTGAATTCTTACTAAGTTCTGACAAACTGATCTTTCATAATAACCTTTCATTCTTCCACATCTCTCATATCCTTGTTCATACTGCACCTGTTCTTCAGTTTTATGGATACCCCAAAGTTTTGGGGTTTGCTCTCACCTTTCCTAATAGCTCCCTTCCTGATCTCATTTCTTTTCTTACTTAGATTAAGCTTTGTTGTCTGTCACATAAAATAGTACTTTTGCTAACAATTTCAACTTATTCCGTCTACTGTGCTTGTTCAGATCTCTAGCTGGACCAATTCAACTAATTTCTTACAAATTATGCTGTATATTTAATTATTTAAACCATAGCAACTCCTTTTTTTTTTTTCACTACAGTCCAGATTCTTTCATTGTTTTGTTATATTTACTTTATCACATCTGTCCATCCCTCTATTGATCCACTAATCTACATTATTCTTTGAGTGTATTTCAAAATAAATTAGAGACAAGTTATTGTCCTCACAAATATTTTATCAGGTCCTTCACCAAACATTTGTCTATAGTTTTTTTTTTTTTCTTATTAAAACTTTACAGGGAAGTCCACAAATCTAAAGATAGCATGTGAGTTTTGATAAAAATCTGCAGCTTAGAGAGTCAAATCCTTAGAAGGGTATAGAACTGGATCATTACCATTACCTCATGCTCTCATGCTCCTTGCTAGTCAGCCCATGTCTATACCATCCTCTGGAAGCAACTACTGTTTAGCATCCTTCCTAGATAGCTACTTTGTGTATTCTAGAACTTCATACAAATGAAGTCATACGTTGTATAACTCTTATTTTGCTTGAGTTAAGGTTGCTCTTCTTTGCTCTATTTTCAAAACTCATTGATGTTTTTGTGCTCATTAATAGTTCTTTCCTTTTTCTTGTCTTCCATTGTATAGATTACTGTATTTTGCTTATCCGTTCTCCTATTGATAGACATTTAAACCATAGCCACTCTATTTGCTCTTTGTCTTTAGTCAATTTCCAGTGTGGTCAACAGGAAAGTTTCTGTTCACTCTCCTCAGCACTTATGCCAAATCTGTGTCACTCACTTCAAACCTATATTTCATTTCACCTTTATTCCATATTAGACCCTTACTCCCTTCAACCTCAGTCTGTCCTCCTTTCCTGAAAATCACTTGGGCATTTTGTGCACACTGTTGTGGTCTGCTACATCTCAGTCCAGTCCTTCTCAATTTCCTTTCTTGCACCTTCTTCTTCCTGGTGCTTCTTAGCAATCTGTTTCTCTTCTTTTTGATTCTACATGCTTCCCCTGGATAATTTCATCTCACTGATTTTAACTGTTACTCACATGCTGATGACTCCTAAATCCAAATCTATAGCCTTGGCATCTTTCTGGTAAGTTCCAAATCTGCCTAACAAGCAGCCATTGGATATCCTAACCTGAATTCGTCTCAAGTACCTCAACTTCAACATGTCTAAGATTGATTTTACTCCTTGCTCATTTTTTTTTTTTAATTCCTAGAAGGCATATTCCACCTTCATTGACCTAAGCTCCCACATCCAGTCAGTTGTAGATTCTGTGGCTTTGAATTAGCTCATTTCATAGCTGTCTATGAAATAAACAGATAATGTCAGATAGCAGCGAATGCCAATAAGAAAGAATAGAATTAAGTGCTAGGAGATAAATAGATGTCATATGGCAATGAATGTCAATAAGAAAGAATAGTTAGGTGATAGTGATAGAGTATGGAGATATTGGCGAAGTCCTTTTTAATAAGGAGACATTGTGACAGGGACATGAATGAAATGAGAGAACAAATGATACAGATATCTAGGGAAGATCAGTCCAGGCAGAAGAAGCAGAGCAACACGTGCAGAGGCTCTGAAGTGGAGGCGTGCTGGTAATATTCACAGAACAACAGGGACACCACAGAGGCTAGAGCCATGTGAGTAAGGGAGAAGGGAAGGAAATACGATGAGAAAGCACTGCGGTTGGGGGTGTGTTTAGAGCTCCTTTATGGAATTTGGATTTGATTCTGAGTGAGTTAGAAGATTTTGAGCAGAAGAAACATGATCATGAGCACAGGGGTGGCATGTCTTTAAAGGATCACTCTGGTTCAAGAATCACTCTGGTTCTTGTGTACAAATGGAGATGAACTGGAAGCCACTCCAGAAATCCAAGGATGAGGTACTAATAGCTCAAACTGGGTGGACGGTGTGGAGGACGTGGAAAGTGGTCAGATTCTAGATATGTTGCAAAGTCGAATGACAAAAAGTGCTGGTAGGTTGTGAGGTGGATATGACAGAAGCAGTTTGAAAGAGGATCCCAAGGGTTTCGGCCTGAGCAACTAGAAGAATGGGATTACCATTTGTGAAAATGGAGAATCTAAGGAGTGGGAATCAAGAGTTTGGTTTTGAAAGGATTAAAAAGTAAGGAGTGTGTATGTGGTGAATTGGCAGTTGGATGTACAGATATATCCATTGATATGTTTATATCAGTGTTTATGCACACACATGCACACACATATTTCTGAAGGTGCTTCCCTCTTGTGCTTACAGTTCATGCACTCTTCGTGCCCCAGCAGTACTAAACACACCCTGTTAGAACCTCTGTGCCTTTGCTCGCATTTTTTGTTAGAATACTGATTGCCATATTGGCAGTACTGGCAAATACTGATTGAAAAATCCTGTGTTGAAGGACTGACATGAAGTCTTTCATAATTTTGATTGCTTCATACGTCATGCTGCTGTATCTTGTATTGTGTTTACAAGTTTGTGCCTTCTTTTGGACTCAAGGATAGAGTGATTTTTAGGTGTTTTTCTCTTAAAGCCCTGGCTTACTGCAGAGTTCTAATAAATGCCTCTGTGCAGTGTTTCTGTCATTTGGCTTTATAATCCAAGCCTTGTGAAGAAAATGGTTTGTATTAATCAGCTTCAGTCTAAGCTTATACATGTATTTGGCAAACTTAATATCAGTGACAGTTTCTTGGAAACTATTTGATCCATGTAACTACTTAATATCTAGTTGATGGGAGTCTGAAGGCTTAGAAACTGATGCTGCCAAGAAAACTGAAAATGCAGGAAGTTCATGAGAACAGTACTTCCGATCATGTGAGAATGTCTGCAGCACGTCCCTGTTTTTTCTGTACTGTGCGTGTGATGCTCTCTCAAGTCTGGAAAATTGTCAAAATGCAGATTTCTTGGGCTCTCACACAGGCATAATAAAATAGAATTTGAGGTGGTGAAAAATGTCTCATCCTCTCCTACTCTCTCCCCGTGTCCTTAAGTTGCTTCTCTATGTCTGCTTCTCCATTGTTGCCCTATAAATAAATTCTTCAGTCCTGTTTTTCTAGACTCCATATATATGCATTAGAATACGATATTTATCTTTCTCTTTCTGACTCACTTCACTCTGTGTAATAGGTTCTAGGTTCATCCACCTCATCAGAACTGACTCAAATGCCTTCCTTCTGATGGCTGAGTAATATTCCATTGCATATATGTAGCACAATTTCTTTATCCATTCATCTCTCAATGGACATGTAGGTCGCTTCCATAGTCTAGCTATTGTAAATAGTGCTGCAATGAACAATGGGATACATGGGTCTTTTTCAACTTTGGTTTCCTCAGGGTATATGCTTAGGAGTGGGATTGCTAGGTCATATGGTGGTTTTATTCCTAGTTTTTTAAGGAATCTCCATACCATCTTCCATAGCGGCTGTATCAACTTACATTCCCATCAATAGTGCAAGGGCGTTCCCTTTCCTCCACACCCTCTCTAGCATTTATTATTTGTAGATTTTTTGATGATGGCCATTCTGACCGCTGTGAGTTGATATCCCGTTGTAGTTGTGATTTGCATTTCTGTAATAATGAGCAGTGTTGAGCATCTTTTCATGTGTTTGTTAGCCATCTGTATGTCTTCTTTGGAGAAATGTCTCTTTAAGTCTTTTCCCTACTTTTTGTTTGGGTTGTTTGTTTTTCTGGCATTGAGTTGTATGAGCTGCTTGTATATTTTGAAAATTAATCCTTTGTCAGTTGTTTCATTTGAAGATAATTCAGGCCTTGTGAAAACTTTGAGAGGAGGAATGTTTTATAAGTATGCATTTCTTTGCTCTCTAGGGTTTTTTTTTTTTTTTCAATCTAGTGTTTTAATTGAAAGTGATCAACATTTTTTTTAATATGGTTCACACATGTAGTACAGTACACATGTAGTTAAAAGGGTGTTCTGAGAAAAAGCACCTAACCACCATCCATCGGTCATAATTTAGGAGCCCCAGAATGTCTTATGCCTCTATGGTAATGATGTCACATGGTGAAATCTGCGACCACAGTGTCAACAGACTAAAATAACAACCATGGGATTCTGACTTAACAGCAGGCTCTGAGTAAACTGTGATGTAAACAAACTGCAACATTCTGCAAGGAAAGACGATGCCCTCTAATGTTTTCCACTTGAAGTGATACTGTTTCCGGGTTCTTTTTCTATTTTAATTGAAGTATGGCTGATTTACAATGTTGTGTTAGTTTCAAGTGTACAGCAAAGGGATTCAGTTATACATATCTATTCTTTTTCCAATTCTTTCCCTTATGGGTGATTACACAATATTGAGTAGTGTATGTACTATAAGTAGGTCCTTGTTGGTTATTTATTTTATATTTATATTTAGCAGTTTGTATATGTTAATCCCAAACTCCCAATTTATCCTTCCAACCGTCTTCCAGGTTTTTAAGATCAAAAATCTGATTGCAAATCCTTGGAATGAAGACTTGCTCCCAACCAGAGACTATAAGATTCTGAGTCTGCCTGAGGGCCTGACAGTTAAATAATTTGTTCCAAATTATACTTCTTGTCAAGGGTAGAGTCAGAAGCAGATCTGAGTTTCTCTAGTGTTTCTCTTTCTGCCCCTCAGGCCTCTCAGTTCCTACCTGACTCTAATCGCCTTTTGGTGAAGAACTGGATTTGCTTGGACTCTGCTTAGACTTGGTCATTGGCCCTCTAAAGACCCTATCTCCTACCCTCTTTATTTGATTTTATTATCAATGACTGACTTTATTTATTATTTATTTATTTAAATATTTATTGTATTTATTTGTTTGACTGCACTGGGTCTTCATTACGGCATGCAGGATCTCTAGATGTGGCATGTGGAATCTTTTTCGTTGCAGCATGTGGAATCTAGTTCCCTGACCAGAGATGGAACTCCGGCCCCTACATAGGGAGTTTGGAGTCTTAGCCACTGGACCACCAGGGACGTCCCCCTGCCACTTTCTTGCCGACTCTCCACACCCCTTCAAGTCAGTGCCCCTTTCTTTCTGATGCCTTCTGTTGTCATTGGACACCACAATGATCCTCCCAACCTCCTTTTGAAAGGAGGTTGTCATCCTGGGACCTGATTGTTTTTTTTTTTTTTCCCACTGTCAGGTCAAACCACAGGCAGCAATTCATTGAGAATGTAGGGCTTGAGATCAGAATAGGGAAGATCAAGGTTGGGGGTCAGAATAGAAAGACCATGGTTCTCCCAGGGTTTCCTAGGTGTTAGTGATAAGGAATCTGCCTGTCAATGCAGGACATGCAGGAGATGTGGGTTTGATCCCTGGGTCAGGGAGATTCCCCTAGAGTGGGAAATGGCAACCCAGTCCAGTATTCTTGCCTGGGAAATCCATGGACAGAGGAGCCTGGCAGGCTACAGTCCATGGGGTCTCCAAGACTTGGACATGACTAAGCACGCTTGCTCTGCATGGCTTTTTAGTGAGGAACCAAGTATATTATTCAGCTGAACATATTGTCTGGAACCAATGATTTTTCTTTAAAGTCTATAAAGGTAACCCTTTGGGCCTCTGCTTATCCTCTCTAAAAGAGAAAAAGTGAACAAAAAGATCCTAAGATTCCTTTTAGCCCTAAAATTCTATGACATCTGAATCTCTTGTTGTTGTTCAGTCAGCAGGTGTTTTGTTGAGAGCTTCCCCTGGAACCTGTGGATCATATAAGGGAAAGTAGCTGCAATCTACCTGGGAAGAGAAAATGAACAGAATCACCTGGCGGGCAATAGCGAATCCTAGAAAGGCCAGGTGGAGCATGGGCTGCAAGTGGAGGAGGAGTTGGGAAGAGTGAGATCAGTGGGTGCCAGAAAATTGCTGGTGCCCGAGACATAGGAGGGGAATTAGATGCTTGATAGGACTTTGTTAGACACAAGAGAAGCGTTCAGGAAATGTGTGAATCCTGATTTTTCTCTCTTTTTTTGTTATTCTTTTTTTTTTTTTTTTGTTGCACTGAGTCTTCGTTGGTGCACGAGGGATTTCTCTAGTTGCAGCGAGAGGGGCTACTCTCTAGCTGCAGTACGTGGACTCTAGGCCGTGCGGGATCAATAGCTGTGGATCACTGGCTTAGCTGCCCTGAGGCATGTGGAATCTTCCTCGACCAGGAATGGAACCTGTACGTCCTGCATTGGTCGGCACATTCTTAACCCCTGAACCACCATGAAGGCCCTGAATCCTGATTGTTCAGTCTTCTGAAAAATTCTGTAGGTTTTTAAATTTTATTCTATAGGCTCTCTTCTATTTTCCTTTTCTTTGTTCGCTTGTTTTGACCACTCCATTGGCCTGTGGGACCTTAACTGCCCAACCAGGGATTGAACCCTTGCTTTCTGCAGCGGAAACACAGAGTCTTAACCACTGGACCACCGGGGAAATCCCCTCTTCTACTGTCATCTGGAAATTCTGAGATTATCTGTCACTGTCATTTGAGGGTCCTCGTAGCCCAGGGGGCAGTTAATTTGGAGGGAGGAGAAAATGGTATTCTTTTTCTTCTTCTCTAAAGTATAAAAAGTGTCTACCTGTGATATATGATATTCCCTGGTTACTGGCAAAGATGGCATTTTACAGGCCTTGAGGTTGTTGTTGAATCAATTATTTCAGTCTCCATTTTGCTGCCCTTTGAAAGCAGAATTGGAGAGTGTAAAAAAGGAAGGAAAACAGATCTGTTGGAAGCATGAAACCAGCTCCTCATCCTCCTCCACAAAAGGGAAGAAATAGCCCTGAGCTAGTTTCTAAATAGGAATGTTCTGACAGTGCGAGAGAATTTAGAAAGTGCCAGGAGGAAGGGGAAACATGGAGCCCAACTTTGAAAGCCGACAGAGTGCAGGGTGGGCGTCAGAGAGACAGTCACACCTGTCTCCTGCTGTGTCTGGCTTCCTGGCTCCAGCTTGCCCTCCTCTGCCAAACCTTCTCACTCGAGGTGTCCCTTCCTCACCCATTCAGATAGATACACAAATGACTGAAGCTCAGGAAAACCCGTCTCCACTGATATGTAAATACACTCACATGGTAGCGATACATCCAAAGGATATTCATTTGTCACAAGCATATTCATTCCTTCCAACATGCTTGGGCACCTGTAATATGCCACGTACAGCACTCTGCAGTGGAGAAGTCAAGGTGGATAAGACATAATTTCTGCCCTCAATGGTATATAACAAACCTATACAGATAAACACTGAGCTATAAGCCCAGAGGCGCACATATGCAAACATATATGTAATGTACACCCACAGGTATGTGACCTCATGAAATACAAAAACAGAGCTACTCACTCATAAATTTCACAAGTTCTAATACTAGTAATGCTGAAATATTTGGAGGGAGGTTGTCCGTTTTCCTATTTTTCTTTTGACAGTTTTGTCATCACCTTTCAAATTCCAAAAATGATTTCACTTTATAGTTCCATTCTTTCTTATTTCTTGCCTTTAATAAATTATTTATTCTCTAAGATGAATTGTGTCACATGGAGAAACTGAGAAAATGGAAAGTATGCCCAAGTTATAAATAAAGTTACCCTTTCAGGTACAAAATCTGTCTCTATACTTAGTTGACAAAATGGAAAAGACTGGCAATATTTAGTGATTTATCCTTTAAGGGTGTCTTTTAAAAAATTTATTTATTTTGTTTTTGACTGTGCTGAGTTTTCATTGCTGTGCACAGGCTTTCTTTCTTTTTGGCAAGCAGGGGCAGCCACTGTCTGGCTGCAGTGAGCAGGCTTCTCATTATGGTGGCTTCTCTCGTTGTGGAGCAGGGCTCCAGGGCATGCAGGCTTCAGTACTTGTAGCACTTCTGCTCAGTTGCACCGAGGCATGTGGAATCTTTTGGAACCCAGGATTGAGCCAATGTCCCCTGCATTGGCAGGCAGATACTTAACCACTGGACCATCAGGGAAGTCCTAATGATGTCTTTTTAATGGGTATTTTGAACCACAAAATATGAAATCATTCCATCTTTTTTTTTTTTTAATTGTAGGTATTTGAAGAAAGAAGAGCTCTGCTTGGAAAATGGGTAACTATTTAAAGTCCACTTGATTCTAAGTCAGAAAGAGAAAGGCAAACACCATATGAATATCACTTATATGTGGAATCTAAACTGTGGCACCAATGAATCTACCCTCAAAACAGACACAGACTCACAGACGTAGAGATCAGACTTGTGGTTGCCAAACAGGAGGAGAGGAGGGAGCAGGACGGACTGGGAGTTTGGGGTTGGTAGATTCAAGCTATTACATTTAGAATGGCTAAGCAACAAGGTCCTAGTGTATAGCACAGGGAACTATATCTAGTGTCCTGGAATAAACCATAATGAAAAAAAGAACATTAACAAAGTAATGTATATAAATCTATATATCCATATCTAAGTTACTTTCATACTTCCTCAAAGGAAACAGTCTCAATGACCATTGCCCATGATCAAAGTACAGTAAGTCCACTCTGTATGAATGAGTTCTGTTCCAAAAGTGATTCATAGGTCCAATTTGATCATAAATCCAACAGAGTCAGCCTCAGTACCCAACTAACACAACTGGCTACACCCCACTGTTTGTAAGCTGCTTCCAGACATCCCGGGCTTGAAATTAGAAAACTGCTCTACTGTACTGTAAAGTACACAAAAGCACAGAGGATGGGCACACATGACGTGCATGCCAGACACACATACTAATGTGATTGGACATGCGAACACACATTCTGCATCTTTGAAAGTTCGAAACTCAAATGTTTGTATGAGGGGACTTACTCTATCCATCCCTGGCTAATGTGTATTACTCATCAAATTCCTCTACGTCTCATTGAGAGTCTCCTCCACCCAAGAGAACTGGAAACATGGTCATACAAAAATGTGTACACTAACGTTCACAGTGGCATTATTCATAATCGTCAAAAATGTAAACACCCAGACGTCCATTTGGTGAGAAATGGATAAACAAAATGGGGTCTAGCCAAACAGTGGAACAGTATTCAGCCTTAAAATGAAAGGCAGATCTGTTTCAAGCTACTCATGAATGAACTTTGAAGACATTGTGCTACGTGAAATAAACCAGACACAAAAGAACCAATATTGTTTGATTCCGCTTTTATGAAGTTCTTAGAATAGGCAAATTCACAGAGAAAGAAAGTAAAATAGAGGTTATGAAAAAATAGGGACGTTATTTAATGGGTAGAGTTTCAGCTTGAGTTTCAAAAACAATTCTGCATGCGGATGGTGGGGATGTTGCACAACGTGAGTGTGCATCATGTCACTGAACTGTACACTTAAAAATGGTTAAATTTTAAAAAGCATGGGGAAGAAAAAAGAATGAAGTACTGATATATGCTACAACATAAACTTTGGACATAGTATGCCGAGTGAAAGAAACCAGACATCGAAGCCACCTAGTATATGATTCCATTGATATGAAATATTCAAAATAGACAAATCCATACAGACAGAAAATAGATGAGTGGTTTCTAGGGGCCAGGAAGCAGGGGAGGAGTGACTGACTGATGGGTATGGAATGTATTTGGTGGGTAATGAAAACGTTCTGAAAGTAGACAGTAGTGCTGGCATTACAGCCTTGTAAATATATGAAAATGCTGGGTGGGGTGGTGTATGAATTGTACCTTAATTAAAAAATAATCAGGATCACTTTAAAAAAATTATGCTTGATTTCTTTAACTCTAGATGTATATAATGAACTTGAAATAGTCCATCTTTAAAGCATACAGTCAAAGCCTTCTTTCCTTTAAGGGAGCATCTTTGCCCCAGAATATAGCAGTAGACATAATATCCTACCCTGTGAGTTACTGAGATTCATTTTCCTGTATGTCTTAGTCCATTCCAGGTGCTATAACAAAACACTGGTGGGGGCAGGGGCTTATAAACAGCAGAAAATTTATTTCTCATAGTTCTACAGGCTGAAAAGTCCAAGATCAAGGTGTTAGCAGACTCAGTGTCTGGTGGGAACCTACTTTCTGGCTCAGAGTCTCTCCATGTGTCTTCACATGACAAAAGGGCTAACAGGTCACTCTGTAGTCTCTTTAATAAAGGACACTAAACCCATTCATGAGGGCTTCCCTGGTGGCTCAGTGGTAAAGAATCTGCCTGCCAATCAGGAAACTCTGGTTTGCTCTCTGGGTCAGGAAGATCCCCTGGAGTAGGAAGTGTCAACCCACTCTAGTATTCTTGCCTGAGAAATCCCATCAACAGAGAAGCCTGGCGGGCTACGATCCATGGGGTCACAGAGAGTCAGCACCTGGGCTACGATCCATGGGGTCACAGAGTCAGACACACCTGAGGGACTGAGCATGGATGCTCACAATGCCATATGTGAATGCTCTCCCTCATGACCTAATCCTCTCCAAGGCCCCACCTACCTCCCTGGGTCATTACCACAGGGTTCAGATCAGATCAAATCAGTCGCTCAGTCATGTCCGACTCTTTGCAACCCCATGAACCGCAGCACGCCAGGCCTCCCTGTCCATCACCAGCTCCCGGAGGTCACCCAGACTCACACCCATCGAGTCAGTGATGCCATCCAGCCATCTCATCCTCTGTCGTCCCCTTCTCCTCCTGCCCTCAATCCCTCCCAGCATCAGAGTCTTCTCCAATGAGTCAACTCTTCGCATGAGGTGGCCAAAATACTGGAGTTTCAGCTTTAGCATCATTCCTTCCAAAGAAATCCCAGGATTGATCTCCTTCAGAATGGACTGGCTGGATCTTCTTGCAGTCCAAGGGACTCTCAAGAGTCTTCTCCAACACCACAGTTCAAAAGCATCAATTCTTCGGCGCTCAGCCTTCTTCACAGTCCAGCTCTCACATCCATACATGACCACAGGAAAGACCATAGCCTTGACTAGGCGAACCTTTGTTGGTAAAGTAATGTCTCTGCTTTTGAATATGCTATCTAGGTTGCTCATAACTTTCCTTCCAAGGAGCAAGCGTCTTTTAATTTCATGGCTGCAGTCACCATCTGCAGTGATTTTGGAGCCCAGAAAAACAAAGTCTGACACTGTTTCCACTGTTTCCCCATCTATTTCCCATGTAGTGATGGGACCAGATGCCATGATCTTCGTTTTCTGAATGTTGAGCTTTAAGCCAACCTTTTCACTCTCCACTTTCACTTTCATCAAGAGGCTTTTTAGCCCCTCTTCACTTTCTGCCATAAGGGTGGTGTCATCTGCATATCTGAGGTTATTGATATTTCTCCCGGCAATCTTGATTCCAACTTGTGTTTCTTCCAGTCCAGCATTTCTCATGATGTACTCTGCATATAAGTTAAATAAACATGGTGACAATATGCAGCCTTGACGTACTCCTTTTCCTATTTGGAACCAGTCTGTTGTTCCATGACCAGTTCTAACTGTTGCTTCCTGACCTGCATACAGATTTCTTAAGAGGCGGATCAGGTGGTCTGGTATTCCCATCTCTTTCAGAATTTTCCATAGTTTATTGTGATCCACACAGTCAAAGGCTTTGGCATAGTCAATAAAGCAGAAATAGATGTTTTTCTGGAACACAGGGTTAGGGTTTCAATTTAGGAATTAGGGGTGACATAAACGTTCAATCCATCATAAAGCTCTGTATCTTACTGTTCTTGTTTGTCTGATTTAGTCAGCACTTCTTTTCTGTGCTGGTCTACAAGCTCCAGTCTAAAGATATTTCCTAACCTCAAGAAGGAAAAAATAGTCATGTACACAATGTTTCTGGAAGACTTTAAATATCCTCTGGAGAAAGGAATGGCAACCCATTCCAGTATTCTTGCCTGGAAAACCCCATGGACAGAGGAGCCTGGCAGGTTACAGTCGTGGGATTGCAAAGAGTTGAACATGACTGATCGACTTCACTTTACTTTTACTTTTACAAGAAAAGGGGCAATATTGATTTCCTTCAGATAGGAAAACTGTCTAAAGGGTGGAAGAGACTCTTACCTGGAGAGCCTTTTGTGTCTTTTGAATTTTTAATCATGTGAATGTTTTTAATCATGTGAAGGTAATATCTATTCAAAATAATAATAAAATTTTATAAAATAAATTCACTAAAAATGGCAAAATGAGAAATACCCGAAATTTAAAATCTAGCTAAGTTTTTCTCATATTGTATTTGTGTTTTTAAACTAACTTTGTTACTAACAATTTAAAAAGAGACTTTAAAAAAAAGCAAATAGATAAAATAAAAAGGGACATATTTAAAATGACTATATTTGCATTTTCATTCTACTTACTATGAATGGAAATCCCTAAATTAATATAACCAGGGCTAAAGTTCAGGCAGAATTCATTGGTATGGCTAACCAGCCTCTGCCTATTTTGATTGGTTGGTAGCATTGCCAGTTGTTAAACATTTTTAATATCACCCTGGATAAAATTCAAGTTCTTCAAACTTTAAAAAAAAATCTTGTTAATTCTTTTCTTTTACCAAAATTAATAGAAACATATATTTCAAAGGTCACTGATATTTGCAAAGATCACTAATTATCTCTCTACTCCAATCAGCCAAACTGATCCAATCAGGCATGGTTTTACCATGCTCCTTGTTGTACATTGCTTGATGCTATCAGGCATTTAATAAATATTTTCTAAATGAATAAATGATACTCACTGGTTTTTGTCTTTTGCCCAATAACAAACTTGTTCCATAAATTCAGTAGAACATATGGTAATCTGTATAACTCCATGAAAGCCACAGGAATTAAGTTTGAAGGGGGTATTTCCAGTTTATTTTTATTCAGTGTTCTCTCTCCAGTTTAGGTTTTAGGCTTTATTTGTCTGTGTGTTTTATGAACAACATGACAGATTGATAGCATAAGGAATGCATTTTCAATAAAAAAAAAAGGAGAGAAGTAAGCATACAGTGTTTTTTTTTTTTTAATTTTTTTCCTTTATTTATGGCTGTGCTGAGTCTTCCTCACTGCACAGGCTTTTCTCTAGTTCTGGTGTGCAAGCTTCTCATTGCCAGGGCTTCTCTTGTTGCAGAGACTGGGCTCTAGAGCCTTCTCATTTAAGTTGTGGTGCGTGGGATCAACACAGGCTCAGTAGTTGTGGCTCACGGGCTTAGTTGCTCCGCTGCATGTAGGATCTTCCCAGATCAGGGATCAAACCCATGTTACCTGCGTTGGCAGGTAGATTCTTTACCACTGAGCCACCAGGGAAGCCCAAGGATACTGATTTTTAAACTTAGCATTACTTGGGATTTTCATTGTAGGAGTCAAGTATTGGCTTTAAAGCTCAATCTCATATTAGAAGTAAAGTCACTTTTAAAAACAATCACTTTAAAAAAATAGTAAGGGGCAAGATGTAATATGAAACCTATTCAATGATAGACAATCCAAAAAGTATTTTATATTTAGCCATGTGTGCATGCTCAGTCGTGTCTGGCTCTTTTGCAACCCCATGAACTGTAGCCGCCAAGTTCCTCTGTCCATGGGATTTTCCAAGCAAGAATATTGGAGTGGATTGCCATTTCCTTGTCCAGGGGATCTTCCCAACCCAGGGATCAAACCCAGGTCTCCTGCATTGCAGACAGATTCTTTACCAGCTGAGCCACCAGTGACGCCCAGGATAATATAATCAAAAAGCAAAATAAATAAATAAATAACAGCCTCTTCCTTCATCTTGACCTCACTGCCTGAGAACTTTCCTTTCCTTACCATTTGGTGTGAGATGAGTGGTGCTGATGCCCTAGCAGTGGTCCTCACATCTTGAAAGTGCAGCAAGAATCTTTGTAACAACTACTCTGAAAATGGGATTTTCACAATCCTATTGTCAAGAAATCCCGAAAGGCATTAAAAGTAACTATAAAATATAATTATGATACGATATAAGATAGTATTGCTGCTGTTTAGTCACTAAGTCGTGTCTGAGTCTTTTGTGGCCCCGTGGACTGTAAACCCACCAGGCTCCTCTGTCCATGTGATTTCCCAAGCAAGAATACTGGAGCCAGTTGCCATTTCCTTCTTCAAGGGATCTTCCTGACCCAGGGGTTGACCCCCTGTCTCCTGCTTGGCAGGCGTATCTTTTCCACTGAGTCACCAGTGATGGTCATATAAGATAGTATAGCATAAAATAATATAGCACAATGTCGTATACTAATTATATGATATTAATATTAAAAGGGAACTACCTGTAAAGTGAGGTATCATACAGGGTACTAGGATAAGAAAACGGTCCTAGCTGCTCCCCTGCCTCACACATTAGATCCCTGGCTGTGATGGTTTGGCTCTTTTTTCTTGAAGAGCTGAAGCAAGAGATGTGGGACAGATATATATATATATATATAATAGATTAAAAAAAAAAAAAAAAAAACCAGGAACCTACTGTATAGCACAAGGAATTATATCCAATATCTTATTATAACCTACAGTGGAAAAGAATCTAAAACAGAATATGTGTGTGTGTGTGTGTGTGTGTGTGTGTGTGTGCTGCTGCTGCTAAGTCACTTCAGTCCGACTCTGTGCGACCCCATAGATGGCAGCGCACTAGGCTCCTGCGTCCCTGGGATTCTCCAGGCAAGAACACTGGAGTGGGTTGCCATTTCCTTCTCCAATGCATGAAAGTGAAAAGTGAAAGTGAAGTCGCTCAGTGGTATCCGACCCTAAGCGACCCCATGGACTGCCCCAGGAAAATCCATGGGATTTTCCAGGACAAGAGTACTAGAGTGGGGTGCCATTGCCCTCTCCGGTGTGTGTGTGTGTATACATATATAAATCACTATGCTAGATACCTAAAACATTGTAAAATAACAATGCTTCAAATTAGAAATTTTTTAAAAAAAGAGAAAGATACTGGGCGATTACCAAATTCATGTACAGTTAATTCTTCCATGGATTATCTACTTTTTGGATTATTCCCAGCACCTTTTAAATTCCAAGGGGATTTCCCCCAGCTGTTAAGCATTCTTCTCAGTCATCTACCCACCTTCAACTGGTAGAGGTTCAAGGAATGCAAATTCATTTTCTATTAGACTAAATAAACACAATTAGAAAGGAGAAATCCCCAAGGCAAAGAACACCTATCAAAGCCAAATATAAATTATCTTTGTTATAATCAGGGAAATAAATGAAAAACCAATGTAATTATCTTTTTAATCTCTAGAGGAAAAGGTTTGAATGTTTTCTTTTATAGATTTCTTCAGCGCTTTATAATTCTAATGTTCTTTTATATTCATTCTAAATCACTGTTCTTCAATCTGAGCCTGTTTTCTTCTGGGCATCCATGACAATAATTGAGCTGACCTCAATCCTTGCAAATGTGCTTCCTGTCCTTGTTAGTGTATAAACATGGTAACTTTATGCTTTGTAATTTAATTATTGTATATCTAATGACTTACCCCTCATGCTTATTATTTTTAACATCACTATGATATTTTATAACAGGGGTCCCCAACCTCTGGGCCACAGACCCATTGGTACCTCTCATCAGATCAGCAGTGGCATCACTTTAGAAATAAAGTGCACACTAAATGTAATGCTGTAGTTTTCCTAGTATTCATGTATGGATGTGAGAGTTGAACCATAAAGAAGGCTGAGGGATGAAGAATTGATGCTTTTGAACTGTGGTGTTGGCGAAGACTCTCGAGAGTCCCCTTGAACTGCAAGGAGATCAAACCAGTCAATTCTAAAGGAAGTCAGTCCTGAATATTCATTGGAAGGACTGATGCTGAAGCTGAAACTCCATACTTGGGCCACCAGATGTGAAGAACCAACTCATTAGAAAAGACTGATGCTGGGAAAGATTAAAGGCAGGAGGAGAAGGGGACGACAGAGGACCAGAGGGTAGGAAAACATCACTGACCCAGTGGAGGTGAGTGTGAGCCAGCTCCAGGAGATGGTGAAGGACAGGGAAGTCTGGCATGCTGCAGCCGATGGAGTTGCAGTCGGACATGACTGAGCGACTGAACTACAACAAAATGTAATGCACTTGAATCACCACGAAGCCATCCCTCCCTGCCTGTTCCCCCCGTCCAGGGAAAAATTCTCTTCTATGAAACTGGTCCCTGGTGCCAAAAAGTTTGGGGACCACTGTTTATATTAGCTACCATGAGTACAATGAGTCATACACTCTTAGGAATTTTATACATATTTTCATTTATTTAATCTTCCCAGTAACTCTAAATTTAGGTATAATTATTCAATCAATGTATAAAGGAAGAAATTAAGAGATTCTTAGTGAGACTCTGAATGGCCTCACTCCCAAAGCCCCCATGCATCCTTAATGCCATATTTTCTCTTCTCATGTTGCTGAGCTGATTCACTATTGTGAGGCATTTGGGGTTATTTCGGATTTACTGTAGTGATAATTATATCCCATAAAAATTTCTTCCCTAATCATCCTGGGTCCCCACATAGCTCACTTTCTACAGAGTAGCACGTAGCACTGCCCAAAGTAATTTTAAAGATGAATACCAATTTTCATGTTGTCTCTCAAAGAAAAATCACAGGGGATCCAATTCAGAACTCCTAACACTACTTACCAGATCCCCTTTCTTCATTCCCCAGTTCTCTCACACTGTATAACTGCTGGAAAGGCAGTTACAGTCTGAACCGCCACAAACTGCCTACACGCCAAAACCCTGCAGCTCTCCTGTCTCCATATGCCCCCCAACTGGCTCCTTGTTTTAGAGATCATCGCAGCATCATGGGCTGGTCCTTCCTCTGGCCCTCACCACTCTGGTCTGGCTTCTCTGTCATTCTACTAACCCATCCCCAAAGGAAAGAAGTCTCATATTATGTTAGTTAGAAATATGGACTGTGCAGAAACAGGCCGAGAGGAAATCTGGGAACATTCATACATGAATACGTTTTTTTCACTTATTTGTAAGTTAAGGTTTCTGATTTTTTTTTTTTTTTTTTCATTTGAGAGTCCCCCTCCCCCTTGAAGGACAGTGTCCAAAGTGAGATTGATGAGCACTGAAAAGATCTGGTAACAGTGAAGAGTTTTTGTTTTATTTAAAATTCTTTGGTTTGGCTGCACTGGGTCTTTGTTGCAGCACACAGGCTTTCTCTAGTTGTGGCATGTGGGCTCTTAGTTCCCTGAGCAGGTATCGACCCTAGTCCCTTGCATTGGAAGGCAGATTCTTTGTATTTATTTGTTTATGGCTGAGCTGGGTCTTCGTTGCTGTGTTCGGGCTTTCTCTAGTTGTCGTGAGCATGGGGCCACTCCTCCCTACTTGCAGTACGCAGTCTTCCTACTGCAGTGGCTTCTCTTGTTGCAGAGCACAGGCCTAGGGTGCTTGGGCTTCAGTCGCTGTGGCGTGTGGGCTCAGTAGTTGTGGCTCTCAGGCTTACTTGCCTTGCAGGATGTGGAATTATCCCAGAACAGGGATGGAACCCATGTGCACTGCACTGGCAGATTCTTAACCACTGGACTTTCAAGGAAGTCCCACAGTGAATGGTTTTAATCAAGAAGTACTCCAACTAATTAAAAAAAATAGATCCTATGATTACAAAGAAGTTCACTTGTCATAAGGCTTAAAATATATTTTTACTTTATATGCCTTTTTTTTTTAAGGGCTTCCTGGGTGGCTCAGACAGTAAAAGTGTCTGCCTGCAATGTGGGAGACCCGGGTTCGATTCCTGGGTCGGGAAGATCCCCTGAAGAAGGAAATGGCAATCCACTCCAGCACTATTGCCTGGAAAATCCCATGGACGGAGGAGCCTGATGGGCTACAGTCCATGGGGTCACAAAGAGCTGGACAAAACTTCACTTTCATGCCTTTTTAGGTGGTCAATGTATTTTATGATTAAAACTAAAGTATTATAAAATTCTGATTACTTTATAATAACTAGCAAATATCTATTGGTGAAATGCAATAGCGTATAAAATACAAGTAGCCCCAAACTTTCCTGTTTTCTCTTCTCTAATGGAGTAAAGAAGAAAAACCGACATTTAGACCCTGATAACAGCTCCTTCTGCTGCAGTTCCCATAAGAACCTTTCTTTTGATTTTGGCCAGCTCTCATGCTGATAACAGCTCCTTCCTTAGCTGTTCCCATAAGAACCTTTCTTTTGATTTTGGCCAGCTCTCACGCTCTCATCTTTGATCAGTCACTAATCTTGGGACTGGTTTGGGGTCATCACTGGGGAAAATTGTGAAGTAACCCAACCAGCAGGACTTTAACTGGGGCTTCCCAGGTGGTGCTAGTGGTAAAGAATCCACCTGCCAATGCAGGAGACCCAAAAGACACAAGTTCGATCCCTGGGTTGGGAAGATCCCTTGGAATAGGAAATGGCACCTCATCCCAGTATTCTTGCCTGGAAAATTCCATGGACAGAGGAGCCTAACGGGCTCAGCAAAGAGTCAGACAAGAGTGAGTGACTCAGAACACACACACACACACACACACACACACACGGACCTTAACCCTATATACTCCCCCTTCTCAGAGATATTTGCTTGTATTGCCTTATCTCTAATTGTGAATGCAAAAGTTTGTTTCTGGTCCTGGAGTTTTAATCAGTAATGAGCTGATGTAGAAACTGTGGCGGGGGGGGGGGGACTGACTGCCCAGGTGTCTTCTTAAGGTTGTACAGGCAGTCCATGGCTTAAGATGCTTTGGCTTAGCAACTTTTTGGCTTTACAGTGATGCAAAAGTGATAGACGTTTGGTGGACACCATATTTAAAATTTTGTACTTGGGTTTTTTTTGGGAGGGGTGGCTAGCCTTGTGCAGTAGGATACTCATTTATGGTGCTGGGCAGCCAGTGAGCCACAGTTCCCAGTCAGCCACTCGGTCACAAGCTGCTGCTGCTGCTAAGTCACTTCAGTCGTGTCCGGCTCTGTGCGACCCCATAGATGGCAGCCCACCAGGCTCCCCTGTCCCTGGGATTCTCCAGGCAAGAACACTGGAGTGGGTTGCCATTTCCTTCTCCAATGCATGAAGGTGAAAAGTGAAAGTGAAGTCGCTCAGTCGTGTCCGACTCTAGCGACCCCATGGACTGCAGCCTACCAGGCTCCTCCATCCATGGAATTTTCCAAGCAAGAGTACTGGAGTGGGGTGCCATTGCCTTCTCCACTCTGTCACAAGAGTACAGGCCAAATACACTTAAAACCATCGGTACCCAGACAGCCATTCTGATTTCACATTCAGTGTGCTTGTGTACATGCTAAGTTGCGTCAGTCGTGTCCAACTCTGTGCAACCCCGTGGACTGTAGCCCACCAGGCTCCTCTGTCCATGGAACTCTCCAGGCAAGACTACTGGAGTGGGTTGCCATTCCCTTCTCCAGGTGTAGTGGTCAATAAATTACATGAACTAGTCAACGCTTTATTATAGAATAGGCTTTGTGGTCGATGATTTTGCCCAACTGTAGGTTCATGTGAGGGCTTCCCTGGTGGCTCAGTGATAAAGAATACCCCTGTCAATGCAGGAGACCCAGGTTTGATTCCTGGGTCAGGAAGATCCCATGGAGGAGGGCACGGCAACCCACTCCAGTATTCTTGCCTGGAGAATCCCGTGGACACAGGAGCCTGGTGAGCTACAGTCTATGGGGTCGCAAAACATTTGGACATGACTGAGCGACTAAACAACAGCAACAAGCACCAGGGTTCGTGTAAGCGTTCTGAGCACGTTAAGGTAGACTGGGCTAAGCTAGGATGTTTGGGAGGTTACGTGTATTACGTGCATTTTAAATTTATGATATTTTCAACTTATGATGGATTAATTGGGATATAGCCCCATCAGAAGTTAAAGATCTACATTTTACAAGTCTTTATATATTCTCAGTTTATGACTATGACCAGCTCCTAAATTTTTCTGTAACTCCAAGATTTGAGGTCAAGTGCACGTCTGTGTCCACACCGGCCTTGCTTGGGCTCACACACACAAACGTGAGAAAGAACAGGTCGGTGGCAAAACATGGGGTGGAATTGTTAGGGAAAGAAATGCATGCAATTCATTAAGAATAAGTTACTAAACTCACTTTCTATGCAGTTCTTTATCTCTTTCATAATGCATCTCTGGTGTCAGACTAAACCTGGAGCTTTTTTTTTTTTTTTTTTTTTTTGCTATTTTTTTTTTTTTTTTTCCAGTTTGACAAATGGACAGACACTCAGAGGAGAAGAATCCCGACAGTCCTGTTAGAACACTGCTCCCTGTCACAGCAAAAGTGCTGCTGTTGAAAGCTTCAGGGGAAAATTCCAGCAGAAGCTCTGGATTTTACTACCAAGCTCCCAAAAGTGTTATCTTTATACATCTTTTCTTTCCTGGACCCCCGAAGCCTTTTTTCGCTGTGCACAAGCACAGATAAAGAAGCAGGGTTCAGTGTTTTGTAAAGACAGCCTAGAAAACACTGAACCTAGAGGGAAAAAAAGAAAGCACGCATACAAAACCGAGCACCGACAAGACGCTCACCACGTTTCGTTTGCACAGTGTCGATTGGCCCCATCTCTTTGTGTCTGGCTGTGCACTTAGTGCTCAAAGGGGAGAAAAAGTAAGCCATCACTAAGTATCCTTAAAATAGTATTAGCCAGTTGGGGAAATATATACACATGTATATAATGGTTCATCAGCAGAATAGTCTTATATTGCACAGCAGAGGACCATAGTAAAACTCAAAGTGTAGAGTGCAGGCCATTCATAAATAGAAAAGCATGAAATAAGGTGCTAATGTGATAAATACAGAAGCATGTGAGACTAAAGGAGTTCAGAGTGGGCAAATGTGCTCACAGGCTAGAAAAGCATCTGACCGTTATTTTCTTACAAATAATTTCATGGTGTATTCAAGTATATTTTTTAAGATATAAAATTGATAGTCATTTTGTTAATTTCTTTTCATAGTCTAGAAAGACCAGAAATTCCCTGTTACTGTGCATTCACATGGTAACTTTAGTTTTTAAAATTAAGAAAATAAAAAAAAATTAAGAAAATGAATGCTGTAAGATAGATGACGTATTTAATATTTGGTGTTGGGACAATCGGGCAGTATCTGGAAAAAAATTCTAGAAGGATAAAAGATTGATATGAAATTATGGGAAACCATTCCCTACTCAAAGGAGGGAATTCCCTGGTCCAGTGGTTAAGTCTCTGCTCTTTCACTGCTGAGGGCAGAAGTTCAATCCCTGTTTGGGGAACTAAGATCCTGTAAGCCACCAGGCATGACTAAAGGGGAAAAAAATGTAATTAAAGGAAATCTAGGGAAGGAAGACTTTGTGAGTAATCTATAATATTCAGAGCCTCAAAAGAAAATGTATAACTTAAAATCTTGCTTTATTTATTTTATATATTTTGTATATATATTATATATGCTTTATAAATAAAGAAAGCAAGATTTTAAGTTGTGATTATAAAAGTTAAAGTTTTCTCCATCGAGAAGAAAACTGTAAATAAATACAGACAGTAAACAGGAGGGAGCTCCCTGGGAGTGGTTAGGACTCAGTGCTTTCACTGATGAGGGCTCAGGTTCAGCCCCTGGCTGGGAGACTACGAACCCACAAGCTGCTGCAGTGTAGCCCCCCAAAATTAAAATAAACGGGGAGAAACATATTGCCAGCAAAAGGGTAATTTTCTTATTTTTTAAAGAACGACTATAAATCTACGTTAAGAAGAAAAAAAAAGCAAAGCCTAGCAGAAACATGAGCAAAGGAAGTGAACAAATAGTTCACAGAAAGAAAAGCAGATGTTTCTAAAATAGATAAAATGCTTAGCCTCATTTTCATGCCATGGTTTCTGGCTCAGATGGAATGAGTTTCTTTGTTTCTTTTTTTAGTTTCTTTTTTAATGATAACATTTTATATTGTTAGGGGTGTGGGGAAACAAGCACCTTCATATGTTGCACCTTCATAGATAAATTGAGGCAAACACCAAGGAGAGCAATTTGGTAGTACTCAATTTTTAAATACAGATTCCTGGACATTCCCTGGGGGTGGCTTTCCCAGTTTGAGTTTGATCCCTGGTCGGGGAACTGAGATCCTGCAAGCCATGAGACATGGCTAAAACCTTTAAAAATTTTTAATTAAAAAAAAAAAACAACAAAAAAAAACAAGATTACCTTTGGCCAGTAGTTCCATTTCTTGGAATTTGTCTGATGGGTGTACTTCAACATATGCAAAGTGTCTGTCTGTCTAAGAATATTGCATCATGGTTTGTAGGAGCAAAAGGTTGGAAACAATGGAAGTGTCTGCTAATAGCAGACAGGTTGCAACTATCTCCTCAATATATCATCAATAAAACAACAAAGGTGCAGAATTATCCTACCACTTTGGAAGAATAAAAGAATGTATCCATATTTGTTGCTCTTCTGGAATGGCACACAAGAAGCCAGTAACAATGGTTACATTCAGGGAGGGAAATGAGTGGCTACATGACAAGGATGAGAGAGGCTTTTTTTTTTTTTTTTTACTTTTTTTACAGTGTGCCCCTTGGTATCTTTGAATTTAGTATTGATGTACACATATTATTCTAAAATTGAAACAATTTGTTTTTTTAAAAAACATAGTGTTTTAAATGCCTAGTAATAGAGTATCATTCCACCATATAATGAATTATTAGGCAGTCATTAGAAAACATGTTTTGGAAGAACAGAGATGCTTATTATGTGTAAAATGAAGAAAGCATGATTTTAAATTGCATGCAGTTTCCCAATTGTGCTTTCATATATACCTGAAAAACAGAAAGGAAAATAACTCTACCAGCTCGTTGATAATGTTTGGTCATCTCTGATTTACAGGGTTCTAGGTATTGTTTTTCTTCAGGTTTCTCAGAATTTTCCATGCTTTTCACAATGAGAATGTTATCATTCCAGGGAGATGTGATACGAAATAGATAATCTTATCATCTATGTGTACCATATGTCAATCTTGGTAGATTTCAGCATTGCATTTTATTTCCCAGAACTGACTGTGGGCAATTGTTCTTTAGCTAGATTTAAAGTAAACAATAAAGTCATTGCACCAAGATGAGCTTTGAGCTGTTTAAAAATGTGGTGGGGCTTGTCTTACAGTTTTGAAAGAGCTTACCTACCCTCAACTTTCCTCATTCCTGTTTAGTTTTAAACAAACAAAAAGCAACAAAAAAAAACAAAGCAAAATTTTATCTATCCCCAGTGCAGGGGGGAACCCCAACTTAACTACTCAGGTCTAAACCCAATCTAAGTCAAAAGAGGAAAAGGGTGAGAGTTGAGAAAAACTTTCTCCCCATCCCCTCCCTCCCAAACTCCCCATCTTGATTGAATTAACTAACCATGTGAGGATTGAGGGCAGTGCAGTTTCATTCTGGGTTGCACAATGTGGTTGTGATCTCTGTTTCTGCTTGCAGTGTTGTATCAGATCCTCTAAGCCTTTTCCTCCATCTAGATCCTGAACCTACTGTTTCTCCTAATTGTGTCCCCCTTCTGCTTCCCTCTCCCCTACATGTCTTATCTTCAGCCCATAAAATAATCCTGGACGTAATAGAAACTCCGTATACAATGGATGGAAGGAGGGAGGAAGAGAGACAGATAGATAAACAGATGGATGGGTAGCGAGTTCCATTACAGAGTGTTCTGCTCCTTTTGGGGGCACTCAAACATTATTTATTATTGAGTTAACCTTGAAAAAGAGGCCAGTTTTCCAAGGATGAAATGAATGTGAAGATTAGCTATCATCTCTGCAATTCATGATAAGAGACATGGAATGCCTAGTCTCAACTTTATATATGGACTTGACTCTAGTTTCTACTAAGACTTATTTAAAACCTGGAATAAATTATTTTAAAAACTACGGCCCTCCCCCTTACACATAATAATAGGGTCACCTCCACCACTTGCTGGATATGTAGGATTGACCATAATGCTATGAAAATGGAATGTACAGAATACTTTTTAAAAATGTATTAATTTGGCTGCACCAGGTGTCAGTTGCAGCACGTGGAATCCAGTTCCCCAACCAGGGATCAAACCCTGGCCTCCTGCACTGAAAGCATAGAATCTTATCCACTAGACCACCCGGGAAGTCCCCAGGACAAATACTTAATGCTCTATTGAATCTTAAAGGCTATTTAAGACACACCAATATAGTATTAGTCATTGTGTTCCCTTTATATATTTAGTTAAATCGTAAGAATGGAGGGAAAACAGAAGCATATCATGAAAAAAATAAACAATGTGCCAACTGGAATTTCTGTAGCCTTCATACAACTTTCATACGCAGACTCCCAGAGATCCTTCAGTTCAGTTCAGTTCAGTCATCATCAGTCGTGTCTGACTCTTTGTGACCCCATGAATCGCAGCACACCAGGCCTCCCTGTCCATCACCAAAGCCTGGAGTTTACCCAAACTCACGTGCATTGAGTCGGTGATGCCATCCAACTGTCTCATCCTCTGTTGTCCCCTTTTCCTCATGCCTTCAATCTTTCCCAACATCAGGGTCTTTTCAAATGAGTCAGCTCTTCGCATCAGGTGGCCAAAGTAATGGAGTTTCTGCTTCAACATCAGTCCCTCCAATAACCACCCAGGACTGATCTCCTTTAGGATGGACTGGTTGGATCTCCTTGCTGTCCAAGGGACTTTTAAGAGTCTTCTCGAACACCACAGTTCAGAAGCATCAATTCTTCGGTGCTCAGCTTTCTTTATAGTCCAACTCTCACATCCATACATGACTCCTGGAAAAACCATAGCCTTAACTAGACGGACCTTTGTTGGCAAAGTAATGTCTCTGCTTTTTAATATGCTGTCTAAGTTGGTCATAACTTTCCTTTGAAGGAGTAAGCATCTTTTAATTTCATGGCTTCAATCATCATCTGCAGTGATTTTGGAGCCCAGAAAAATAAAGTCAGCCACTGTTTCCACTGTTTCTCCATCTATTTTGCCATGAAGTGATGGGACCGGATGCCATGGTCTTCGTTTTCTGAATGTTGAGCTTTAAGCCAACTTCTTCACTCTCCTCTTTCATCAAGAGGCTCTTCAGTTCTTCTTCACTTTCTGCCATAAGGGTGGTGTCATCTGCATATCTGAGGTTATTAATATTTCTCCCAGCAATCTTGATTCCAGCTTGTGCTTTCTCCAGACCAGCATTTCTTATGATGTACTGTGCATATAAGTTAAATAAGCTGGGCAACAATATACAGCCTTGATGTACTCCTTTTCCTATTTGGAACCAGTCTGTTTTTCCATATCCAGTTCTAACTGTTGCTTCCTGACCAACATACAGGTTTCTCAAGAGGCAGGTCAGGTGGTCTGGTATTCCCATCTCTTTCAGAGTTCTCCACAGTTTGTTGTGATCCACACAGTCAAAGGCTTTGGCATAGCCAGAGATCTTTAGGAAGTTCAAAAGTCTTATCTGAAGCTTAGTTTCCCCATTTGCAAGGGGAGAATATTAATTATACTACCCTTCAGGTTGTGACGAGGATGGTTAATAGGTGCTTGATAAATATTAGTTGAATTGGATTCTGTCTGAATTAACATTTAAAAAAAAAAAAAAAACAGAAAAAGGGGTACCCAAAGCCAGTGCTCTGTGAGAACCTGGAGGGATCGGATGGGGAGGGAGGTGGAAGTGGTGTTTAGGTTGGAGGGGACACATGTATACCTATGGCCAATGTATGGCAAAACCATCATAATGTGATTATCCTCCAATCAAAAAAAAAAAAAAAAATCTTCCTGCCTGGTTAGGAAGCACTTCAGCTAAGAGGTAACTTGGTTGTGATTTGGAGGAAAAGGACCAAAAAGAAACTACTTGGGAATTCCAGGCCTGGTTTATCTAGTTAAAATTATGTTTGCTCTGATTCATTCATGAATGAATCCATGAATCGACTTCCCCAGTGGCTCAGTGGTAAAGAACCCACCTGCAGTGCAGAGAAGTGAGTTCGATCCCTGGGTCAGGAAGATCCCTTGGAGGAGGGCATGGCAACCCACTCCAGAAAACAAAGAAAGAAGTTCTCTCAGTACCAGGGTGACAGCTCAAAACCTAGAGAAAGTGGACATGTAAACTGAATAGTTTTTTTTAACATTGTTTTTCCAGGTGAGCTGGCATTGGAAGAATTTAACTGAACTGGATCAGCTCTGGATGCTAAAGTGTTTATGGTTTAACTGGTACATCAATGTCTCCTCAACTTCCAGGGTGTATGGAAGAAGCATTATATTCAAATGGTGAAAGAACTCCTTGTTACCAAGCCCAAGGTAAATTTGGGAAAAGAAGAATTACTAACATCAGCTACTTAGGAATTCTAGAACTAAGTTGGAGAAGGCCATTGGTTCAAAAGAAATATACCATGACTTCAAAATTCCCTTGTTCTAAGAACTTAACAGCTCTTTTCAAGATATCCATGTTAGTTGAAAGTCATCTGACACTCACAAACCACAGTTCCACCCAGGTTAGGACTTGGAGCTCCTCATTCTCTCCAGATTCCTGGATTTCTGTGTCTCTGATGCCTACAGTACACAATTCTGACACTGGGATTCTGTGGGTAATGTGCAGTATTTATTACCTATGGGTCATCAAATTTTACTTAACTAATTCAAATTTTCTCTGATTCTACCAGGCAAACTGAAGTTTATGTTTCTAACATTAGTAAAGAAAAGTTTGCAAAGAATTAGTAATTAGGAAAGGGCATAATGGGCATATTAAAGTTCTTTTCACTTTAGAAACTAGCAATGTAAAGTCCTTACATAGAATTGTAAACAGTAAATAGTATGAGCATAAATTTTTCTAGTGGTTTTCTATGCATTGTAACCAATGTTTATGTTCATTCTTATCAGATCAGATCAGTCACTCAGTTGTGTCTGACTCTTTGCGACTCCATGAATCGCAGCACACCAGGCCTCTCTGTCCATCACCAACTCCCGCAGTTCACTGAGACTCACATCCATCGAGTCAGTGATGCCATCCAGCCTTCTCATCCTCTGTCATCCCCTTCTCCTCTTGAGCCCAATCCCTCCCAACATCAGAGTCTTCTCCAATGAGTCAACACTTTGCATGAGGTGCCCAGAGTACTGGAGTTTCAGCTTTAGCATCATTCCTTCCAAAGAAATCCCAGGGCTGATCTCCTTCAGAATGGACCGGTTGGATCTCCTTGCAGTCCAAGGGACTCTCAAGAGTCTTCTCCAACACCACAGTTCAAAAGCATCAATTCTTCGGTGCTCAGCCCTCTTCACAGTCCAGCTCTCACATCCATACATGACCACAGGAAAAACCACAGCCTTGACTAGACGAACCTTTGTTGGCAAAGTAAGGTCTCTGCTTTTGAATATCCTATCTAGGTTGGTCATAATTTTCCTTCCAAGGAGTAAGCGTCTTTTAATTTCATGGCTGCAGTCACCATCTGCAGTGATTTTGGAGCCCAGAAAAATAAAGTCTGACACTGTTTCCACTGTTTCCCCATCTATTTCCCATGAAGTGATGGGACCAGATGCCATGATCTTCATTTTCTGATTGTTGAGCTTTAAGCCAACTTTTTCACTCTCCACTTTCACTTTCATCAAGAGGCTTTTTAGTTCCTCTTCACTTTTCTGCCATAAGGGTGGTGTCATCTGCATATCTGAGCTTATTGATATTTCTCCCAGCAATCTTGATTCCAACTTGTGTTTCTTCCAGTCCAGCGTTTCTCATGATGTACTCTGCATATAAGTTAAATAAACAGGGTGACAATATACAGCCTTGATGAACTCCTTTTCCTATTTGGAACCAGTCTGTTGTTCCATGTCCAGTTCTAACTGTTGCTTCCTGACCTGCATACAAATTTCTCAAGAGGCAGATCAGGTGGCCTGGTATTCCCAACTCTTTAAGAATTTTCCACAGTTTATTGTGGTCCACCCCACAAAAAAAGACGTGGTGGAAAAAAAAAAAAAAAAAAAAGATTTTTTTGGAACTCTCGTGTTTTTTCCATGATCCAGCGGATGTTGGCAATTTGATCTCTGGTTCCTCTGCCTTTGCTAAAACCACCGGGAGAAGGAAAAGGAAGGGGTTCACATATTGGTGGAGGGTGGGGGGGGGGGTGGTGGATTATTTTTAAATTTTGGGGGGGGGGGGGGAGAATTTGGGGGGTTTGTGTATTCTTTTTTTTTGTTTTTTTTTTGGATTGGAATGAAAACTGACCTTTTCCAGTCCCGTGGCCATTGCTGAGTTTTCCAACTTTGCTGGCATATTGAGTGCAGCACTTTCACAGCATCATCTTTCAGGATTTGGAATAGCTCAAATGGAATTCCATCACCTCCACTAGCTTTGTTTGTAGTGATGCTTTCTAAGTCCCACTTGACTTCACATTCCAGGATGTCTGGCTCTAGGTCAGTGATCACACCATCATGATTATCTCAGTAGTGAAGATCTTTTTTGTACAGTTCTTCTGTGTATTCTTGCCACCTCTTCTTAATATCTTCTGCTTCTGTTAGGTCCATACCATTTCTGTCCTTTATCGAGCCCATCTTTGCATGAAATGTTCCTTTGGTATCTCTGATTTTCTTGAAGAGATCCCTAGTCTTTCCCATTCTGTTGTTTTCCTCTATTTCTTTGCATTGATCACTGAAGGAGGCTTTCTTATCTCTTCTTGCTATTCTTTGGGACTCTGCATTCAGATGTTTATATCTTTCCTTTTCTCCTTTGCTTTTTGCTTCTCTTCTTTTCACAGATATTTGTAAGGCCTCCTCAGACAGCCATTTTGCTTTTCTGCATTTCTTTTCCATGGGGATGGTCTTGATCTCTGTCTCCTGTACAATGTCACAAACCTCATTCCATAGTTCATCAGGTACTTTATCAGATCTAGGCCCTTAAATCTGTTTCTCACTTCCACTGTATAATCCTAAGGCATTTGATTTAGGTCATACCTGAATGGTCTAGTGGTTTTCCCTAATTTCTTCAATTTAAGTCTGCATTTGTCAATAAGGAGTTCATGGTCTGAGCCTCAGTCAGCTCCTGGTCTTGTTTTTCCTGACAGTATAGAGCTTCTCCATCTTTGGCTGCAAAGATTATAATCAATCTGATTTTGGTGTTGACCACCCGGTGATGTCCATGTATAGAGTCTTTTCTTGTGTTGTTGGAAGAGGGTGTTTGTTATGACTAGTGCATTTTCTTGGCAAAATTCTATTAGTCTTTGCCCTGCTTCATTCCATATTCCAAGGCCAAATTTGCCTGTTACTCCAGGTGTTTCTTGACTTCCTACTTTTGCATTCCAGTCCTCTATAATGAAAAGGACATCTTTTTGGGTGTTAGTTCTAAAAGGTCTTGTAGGTCTTCATAGAACCGTTCAACTTCAGCTTCTTCAGCGTTACTGGTTGGGGCATAGACTTGGATTACTGTTACATTGAATGGTTTGCCTTTGAAACGTATAGAGATCATTCTGTCGTTTTTGAGATTGCATCCAAGTACTGCATTTTGGACTCTTGTTGACCATGATGGCCACTCCATTTCTTCTGAGGGATTCCTGCCCGCAGTAGTAGATATAATGGTCATCTGAGTTAAATTCACCCATTCCAGTCCATTTGAATTCGCTGATTTCTAGAATGTCGACATTCACTCTGGCCATCTCTTGTTTGACCACTTCCAATTTGCCTTGATTCATGGACCTGACATTCCAGGTTTCTATGCAATATTGCTCTTTACAGCATTGGACATTGCTTCTATCACCAGTCACATCCACAGCTGGGTGTTCTTTTTGCTTTGGCTCCATCCCTTTATTCTTTCTGGAGTTATTTGTCCACTGATCACAGTTAATTAGATAACTTATGGCAAATTTTTACGAGCTTTTTCTTTATGGCATGATCTATATACATGCAGAGTTGTGCATCGTTTTGTATAATAGAAGAGTTCCTGAAAATTATGTGTAAATTACAATTTTAAAATTATTTTTTAAACCACGGGGATCTTTTTTTTTATAGAAAAGCTTTTTGAATTGAAGAATCCTTTTGAAATATGAATAGCTGGCTCTTAACATGCTCATTTACATTTCATTTTATTGTGTTTACTTGAAGTAAAAACCCTCTACATTTAATATAGTAATAAACTACATAATTAATATTGTTATAATTACAATGATAAAAGTAGTCTTTCTGATTTCAATGATGGCTGTTCTTCATGAGAATTTCTTTTAAAAAGAAAAATGTGAAGCGCAGTGGTGGTAGAGTTATTTTAAAATTACAATAGCTATGATCCTTTTATCACAAGGCTTTCCTTAACTCTCATTCACAGTCACTCATAGCCAGGGAAAGGCTTCAATAGCTGACGCATGGGCTGTTCTGGCACAGAGGAGATAAAAGTGATCAACCACGTTGTAGAATGAAAAAAGGTTTTGAGTATTGTATGTAATACTGATTTTAATACTTGGTCTTCAACAATAACTCTTTTTCCAGAAACTATTTATGCACTTCTCTGGTGGCTCAGACGGTAAGGAATCCACCTACAATGCAGGAGATGCAGGTGTGATCCCTGGGTCGGGAGGATCCCCTGGAGAAGAGAATGGCCACCAACTCCAGCATTCTTGCCTGGAGAATCCCCATGGTTGGAGGAGCCTGGTGGGCTACAGTCCATAGGATCATAAAGAGTTGGACATGACTGAGCAACACACACACACATATTTTAAGATGATGAATAGTTCTGATACAAGAAAATTGCCACACTGTTACTTAGTATTTCATTTCTTTAGGGAGTAGTTTGTTATAGTACATGTCAGTTTTTCTATTAAAGAAAAAATTGGCAAATTAAACCCAGTAAGATATAAAAAAAGAATAATACATGATGACCAAGTGGGATGTATCCAAGGAGAGTAAGGTTGGCATAATATTAGAAAATCAATCCATGTAATTCACAGAATAAACGAGAAAAGATGTCTGGTTATTTCAATATAAGCAAACAAAAGCATTTAAAATTTTTTCAACATTTGCCATTTAAAAAAGTCTCAAATGGCTTTGGGTAAAGGGAACAAAGTTTTTGTTTACTTAACGAAAAGTCATCAGTTTTCATTATTATCTATTCTGTTAATGGGTCAAATATTTTGTACTTTTCAGAATTAATGTTTATTTATGTATATGGTTATGAGCATTCATGCCTAAATTTTCTCCCCTGAAAATGCTTTTTTATTATCATGTGTTCTTTATTACCAGTGGTGTTAAACAAGATCTCTTCCAGAAAAAAATAGATTTCATTCAATATAAACTCAGAAAAATGAAATGAATGTCCATTTTATTTTATTTATTTTATTTTTTTGGCCACCCTGTGTGAATTGGGCTCTTAGTTCCCTGAACAGGGATTGAACTCCTGCTCTCGGCAGTGCAAGCGTGGAGTCCTAACCACTGGACCACCAGGGAATTCCGTGAATGTCCATTTTAAGTGAGATCCACACTGTGCTGTGCTTAGTTGCTCAGTCGCGTCCAACTCTTTTCAGCCCCATGGCCTGTAGCTCACCAGGCTCCTCTGTCCATGGGGATTCTCCAGGCAAGAGTGCTGGAGTGGGTTGTCATGCCCTCCTCCAGGATTCACACAAAACACTGAACACTCATCTAGTAATGAGCCATTGATTATATAAAAGTAAAATGTCTTATTCTTCTACTACTTACAATCACTCACTAAATCAGTAAATACATATTAAATACTGTTATGTGCTAGCTGCTAAGGGTACAATGGTCTTAACTCCACTTTCTGGGATCCTAGTCTATGGCCCAGGTCACAGACAGATAGTTACCACACTGAATACAAAGTACTATCCTGTAAGAGAAATATGCACAAAGAAAGAGCAGTTGAAACAAGGATAAGAAACTAACTGCTTGGAGGAACTTGGGGAATTTGTAAATTTTCAAAAATAATTTAAGCAAATCAATTTACAGAGCAAAGCTTGCCTAATCTCTTAAAGAAAAATAAATCAAGCCTTTAATGGCTTCTCAACATAGCAGTATCTCTTCCCTTAGGCTACAACCGCATAAAAACCCTTACGAATTTTATATACAAAAAAACAAGACTTTCATTTTGGGCAATTAAAAAATAGATTTTCCAAAAAAAAAAAAAAAAAGACTTTCATTTCCCACTTCTTTGGAAATGGCTGAAATTTTGGTAACTGATACAATCTGTAGTTTACCCCTACATAATGGAAACTGTCTCTGTGTTTTAGATAGGTAGAAGAGGGTACTGTTTTTAGGAACGTATATTGTTATGAACAAACTAACTGCAGTTGTGGAATAACTGTATAATGATATGGCAGGAGAGGTGGCAATACAGGATCAAGAAGTTCATTGTGTGGGCTTGAAGCTGGTGAGTCCTGGATTCAAATTCTGACCCTGGGTCTTACTGCTTATGTCTTCACAGTAGTAGTAGAAAAATTAATCAGTTTATCCTACCTTCAGTTTTCTCTTCTGTTAAGTGGAAGCAGTTACAATTACCTTTTAAAGTTATTATGAAGGTTAAATAAAGTAACGTCGGAACGGGACTTTCCTGGTGGTCCAATGGTTAAGACTCTGTGCTTCCAATGTAAGGGGTGCAGGTTCGATCCCTGGTAGGGGGAACTACCCCTACCTCACTGTATCAGATCAGATCAGTCGCTCAGTCGTGTCTGACTCTTTGCGACCCCATGAACTGCAGCACGCCAGGCCTCCCTGCCCATCACCAACTCCTGGACGTCACTCAGACTCACATCCATCGAGTCAGTGATGCCATCCAGCCATCTCATCCTCTGTCATCCCCTTCTCCTCCTGCCCCCAATCCCTCCCAGCATCAGAGTCTTCTCCAATGAGTCAACTCTTCGCATGAGGTGGCCAAAATACTGGTTTCAGCTTTAGCATCATTCCCTCCAAAGAAATCCCAGGGCTGATCTCCTTCAGAATGGACTGGTTGGATCTCCTTGCAGTCCAACAGACTCGCAAGAGTCTTCTCCAACACCACAGTTCAAAAGCATCAATTCTTCGGCGCTCAGCCTTCTTCACAGTCCAGCTCTCACATCCATACATGACCACAGGAAAGACCATAGCCTTGACTAGGCGAACCTTTGTTGGCAAAGTGATGTCTCTGCTTTTGAATATGCTATCTAGGTTGGTCATAACTTTCCTTCCAAGGAGTAAGCATCTTTTAATTTCATGGCTGCAGTCACCATCTGCAGTGATTTTGGAGCCCAGAAAAATAAAGTCTGACACTGTTTCCACTGTTTCTCCATCTATTTCCCATGTAGTGATGGGACCAGATGCCATGATCTTCGTTTTCTGAATGTTGAGCTTTAAGCCACCCTTTTCACTCTCCACTTTCACTTTCATCAAGAGGCTTTTGAGTTCCTCTTCACTTTCTGCCATAAGGGTGGTGTCATCTGCATATCTGAAGTTATTGATATTTCTCCCAGCAATCTTGATTCCAACTTGTGTTTCTTCCAGTCCAGCATTTCTCATGATGTACTCTGCATATAAGTTAAACAAACATGGTGACAATATACAGCCTTGACATACTCCCTTTCTTTTTGGAACCAGTCTGTTGTTCCATGACCAGTTCTATCTGTTGCTTCCTGACCTGCATACAGATTTCTCAAGAGGCAGATCAGGTGGTCTGGTATTCCCATCTCTTTCAGAATTTTCCGCAGTTTATTGTGATCTACACAGTCAAAGGCTTTGGCATAGTCAATAAAGTAACCCCCCTCAAAAAAATAATAATGCTGTATAAGATCCCACATGCCTCACTGTATAAGCCCCCTCAAAAAATAATAATGCAGGAGTACTTCCTGAGACAGTGCCTGGCACATACACGTACCTCTGTGTTGGTGGCTGTTGTAATCACTGCCACCATTATCAGTGCCATCATGGTGATGATGATAATGATTTTTTTAAAGGATTTATTTATTTATTCATTTTTGGTTGCAAAAGGTCTTCGTTACTGCCCTTGGGCATTCTCTAGTTGCAGTGAACAGGGGCTATTCTTTACCTTCCATGCTCAGGATTCTTATTACGATGGCTTCTCTTGTTGCACAGCACAGACTCTAGAGCTCTGGTTCAGTGGTTGTGGCACACGGGCATGTGGAATCTTCCTGGACCAGGGATTGAACCAGTGTCCCCTGCATTGGCAGGCAGATTCTTCATCACTAGACCACCAGGGAAGTCCATGTTCTTTGTTTTACTTTTTTATTATTATAGTGTTTTGAGAACAGAAATAATTTTCTCCTTCTAGACACCTCCAAAAGATGGGTTTGTGATCGCAGATGTTCAACCCATTAGAAGCAGTTCTCCAGGGGGAAAGCTGTCTCCTTCATCTGCTTTCCGATCCTCTTCCTCTTTAAGAAAGAAGAACCACCCAGGGGAGAAAGAACTCCCACCCTGGTCTTCTGACAAGCATCCAACTGATATCATTCACTTCAATTACCTGGACAGTTGTGACCCCATTGAACACAGCTGGCAAGGGTATGAACTGTGCCTTTCTCCACTTCTTTCCTTTTAGAAACAATTTACTGGCACTTTGGTCTACGAAAAGATGAAAACAGAAGCTACTGTGAAAAACAAATGCTTTTCACTGGTGGTGGTCGTTTAGTCACTGAGTCATGTCAGACTCTGTGCAACCCCGTGGACTGTAGCCCACCAGGCCCCTCTGTCCATGGGAACTCTCCAGGCAAGAATACTGGAGCGGGTTGCCATTCTCTTCTCCAGAGGATCTTCCCAACCCAGGGATCAAAACTGCATCTGCTGCATTGCAGGTGGATTCTTTACTGCTGAGCCACCAGGGCAGCCCCAAGAAGCAAAAAGTGATTGAAAGTAAATGAAACTTTACTGGTAAATTTGACCTTTTCTTTAGGATTTGTTTGCATTTTGTAGCTGTAATGCTTTCCCTACAGCTTCTTTTAATATTTTAATAACCTCAGATTCCAATCCAGCACCATTGGGTTCATAACAGTCTTTTCCATATTTGCACCTCCCTTCTTTGACACACACACACACACACATATATATATATATATTTGATTATATATGTACATACATAATTTTGTATGGGCTTCCCTGGTGGCTCAGAACCCACCTGCAATGCGGGAGACCTGGGTTCCATCCCTGGGTTGAGAAGATCCCCTGGAGGAGGGCATGGTAACCCACTCCAGTATTCTTGCCTGGAGAATGCCCATGGACAGGAGGCTGGCGGGCTACAAGCCATGGAGTCACAAAGAGTTGGACACAACTGAGTGACTAAGCACAGTGCAGCATAATTTTCTATAAAAGAATGTATTATATGAAGTATACACACAGAGTTTACATTTACTTAACAAATTCTGGAAGTAATTTCTGAATTGCTAACTCATATCATGGTCAAAACAAATCTGCTAACTAGAATTCAATGTTTGTTTCTGGTTCATTTTGCCTTTAGCCTGAGGGTATATACTCATAATAATAATAATGTGAATCCATACTTTACCCTATTATGCAATCACTTTAAAAAGCAAATATTAATGTTAATACAAACAATAAGGTTACTGAAAACAGTCTAGGATGTCTCTGCCTGTGTGTTTGTCCTTAGGCTGTGTTCTACTAAGATGTTCAGACAAATGACTGTGTTAAAGTCCCATCAAGTTATTCCTTTGTGTGGGGTAACACCACCAGCTGTCTTTAGATTTTTGGAATTTTTTTTTCTTTTATTTCATAATTTTGAGATGGTTCCAAAGTCAAATATACAAAACAAAATGTATCTGGAGAAGTCTCCAATACTGTTCCCTGTTCCTAATTAGATCACAGGGGAATCCTACAGATAGGTAAACTATTTTTTAAAATGTCCTTACATTTAAAAAATCATAAAGGTGGGGAAGTGGGGTGGATGAAAAAAATATAAACAAATACAGACACATGCACCCCTTTCTGAAAGAAATGGTGTCACACAATATGTACAACTTTATCCCACTTCCTTTCTTCATGTAACATATCCAGGAACTCACTCCACAGGTGTATGAAGAAACACTCTGGCCTCCTTCTTACAGCCCACAGTCCTCCATTGTGTGGATGTGTCAGAGTCTATTCAACCCCTTCTCTATTGATAGACACTTGGCTTGTTTCCAGCTGAGTGAAGATAATCTTTTGAACCGCAAGAACAACAAAATCAAATAGACAAACATCTATGCCAACCACCAAAGCTTTAAAATGATATTTATAATTTTCCCAATGCTCTCCAATTGACAGAAGGAAAAGACATGAAATGACCCCAGCTTTCAACCGACAGTCACGTGATAAGAAAAATAAATCACAGGACAGATCTAAACTAAGAAAAGCACAGTTGCTGGTAAGTATTGCTTACAAAACATCTCCACCCCCCCCCCATAATGTCAATGAAAAATGCTGGATCTCTATAGTCCTATTCTTGAGATTGATTTTTTTTTTTGTGGGAACCATCAAGTAACGGTTTAAATTCTGGTCTCTGACACTGACTGGCTAGCTGTGTGACCTTGAAGATGCCCTTTATTTAATCTCTCTGAGCCTCGGTTTTTTAAAAAGCTTGGATGGATTGATGTGTGTGAATCTGCTTTGAAAACTATACAATATAAAGGAAGTATTATTATCATTGTTTCTTTCTTCTTCTGTGAGTCCTTTGGGGTCATAGAGTGGAGCCTATAGAAATTTCTCTGTAGAAATTACTTATCTATAGAAAGCAAGTTCCACTGACCTACGAAAAAGGTATTGTGCTGTGCTTAGTCACTCAGTTGTATCCAACTCTCTGTGGTCCCATAGACTGTAGCCCACTAGGCTCTTCTGTCCACAGATTTTTCCAGGCAAGAATACTGGAATGGATTGCCTTTTTCTATTCCAGGGGATCTTCCTGACCCAGAGATCAAGCCCATCTTCTCTTGCGTCTCCTGCATTGGCAGGAGAATTCTTTACCACTGGCACCACCTGGTAAGCCCAAGAGAAAGATATTGAGTGGGCCAAAAACTTGATTCTGGTTTTTCCTTAACATCTTATGGAAAAACGCAAACGTTTTGGCCAGCCCAATATGCATTCCATAGCTGTTCTGTCACCAGATGACTTCAGGAAAAAAAAAGAAATTAAGAACTTTTCTTTCCCTAATTAAAAAATAGCTAATTGACAGCCTAATAAAAGTCAGTGCTTGTGACTAGGGAGCATTATTATTTCAGAGCAGAATTTCCCAAATTGTGGTTCTGTACCCCCAGTGGATCCCTTTCAGCACATATCAGAGTCTTTGAAGCCAAGCAGAAGGGAATAAGGGTAGAATAAAAAGTTTCCATTAGTAGTAAAGATTTCAAAAAAAGCTGTAGATACACACTAAAGGAGAATTAATATAAAATGGGTGTCAATTGGGAGAAGGATAAGCGTGCACTCATGAATAAATCACTTTTATAGCTCTCCTTTAAAGCTTAATTACTTTCTGTTTCAATGCGTTTCCAAATGTTATGTTCCAAAAGAGAGAGAGAGGGATAAGCTTTTTGAAATAGGTTAGTCTGTATTCTGAGGAGACAACCTTGTTGGACGGGATGAGACTTATCACAGACATATGTACCAAGGCCCAAGGGAATGAGGAAGCTTAAAATAGAGCAGTAAAATTGTCAGTGAAAACCTTAATTGAGAAAAATAACTATGAGGTTTATCACTCGAGCCACTCAGGCATGCGGCTGCCTAGTTGCCCAGCTCCTTCTCAGCCAGAAGTAGAAGAGAAATCTGGGGGAGAACAGGGAATTTGCAGGAAGATAAAAGTTGGTGACATATGCTTACAAACTATGAGCTGCCACTGCTAAGTCGCATCAGTCGTGTCCGACTCTGTGTGACCCCATAGACGGCAGCTGACCAGGCTCCCCCATCCCTGGGATTCTCCAGGCAAGAACACTGGAGTGGGTTGCCATTGCCTTCTCCGACAAACCATGAGCACAGTCGGACATTTCTCTGGCTTAAAAAACAAAACAAAAATCAAAAGGCTAAACAGAAACCCTCTTCTGGGTTTTGACATTCACCATCTGTCGCCCTCTAGCAGGGCTTAAGTTAAAACAGCCTTAAATTAAAGACTTCAAAAGTTGTGATCATTCAAGCTGAAAGGGAAACCAGGGCAAAGTAAACAGGGATGGAACACCATTAAGCCACGAGTAGGTGAAGTGTGCGATTATATGGACCTACTTGTGTGTGTTATTTGCTCAGTCATGTCTGACACTTTGCCACCCTGTGGACTGTAGCCTGCCAGGCTTCTCTGTCCATGGAATTCTCCAGGCAAGAATACTGGAGTGGGTTGCCATTTCCTCCTCCAGGGGATCTTCCGACCCAAGGATCGAATCTGGGTCTCCTGCATTGCAGATGGGTTCTTTACCATCTGAGCCACCAGGGAAGCATGCTTGTGTGGCTTCTGTAAATACGCTAAATAGAATCACTATTTCTGCTTAATTATGATAAGGAGCATTAGGCATAATTAAACCCTCCAAAAGTGAGCTGGGATGTTTGACTCCACATTGGTGTCTGTGATGTGTGTGCATGCTCAGTCTTGTCTGACTCTTTGCAGCCCCATGGACCGTAGCCTGCCAGGCTCCTCCTTTCCTTGGAGTTTTCCAGACAAGAATACTGCAGTGGGTTGCCATTTCCTACTCCAGGAGATCTTTCAGACGCAGGGATCGAACCCGAGTCTACTGTGTCTCCTGCGTTGGCAGGCAGAATCTGTACCACTCTGCCACTGGGGGAGCCTTGTGGCTGTTCAGGCCACAGGCTGAAAGTGGCTAAGGCCCCCTCCCTCCACTGCGCCAGTTTCCCCCACCGCCCACCACACCCCTCCCTCCTACAGGAGGCAAGGTGATTGTGAAAATGAAATACTAGCTATGGGGCCTGAGATGAGAGGAACTGGGTTTTGAGGAAATTCATTTAGGGGACATAAAGAAAGTAAGGAGTAAATAAAATCTGACAATAAAATGGATAATGAAGGACCTACTGTACAGCACAGGGAACTCTGCTTAATGTTATGCGGCAGCCTGGGTGGGAGAGGGGTTTGGGGGAGAATGGACACATGAATACGTACGTCGGAGTCCCTTTGCTGTCCACCTGAAGCCATCACAACATTGTGAATCGGCTGTACTCCAGTGTAAAATAGAAAGCTGAAAACAAAACAGAAATGACAAGTGCAGCTGTGGAGAGAGTGTGGTAGACACAGCCCAGGTGTGATTAAGGTGGAGAAAATCACAGATTCATTAGATAGAAAGTTCTCGCACCATTTAGACAGGTTTATCTAGGAAGATTCAGGAGGACCTAGAGAAACAGGGGAGCAGGAAAAACCTAGGGGAGTGCCTTACAAAGCCAGGATGAGGACAGATCACCAGCTCCCAGGGAGGACCTGAGGCCTGAGCACTGGCGTGCACACTGCCCCTCAAAGTGGGAAGAGGCGTGTGATGCTAGGAGAGGTTAAAGCTTTGTGAGATGGGGCGGTAAGAAGACAAACAGCACGGGTGTGAAGGACAAAGAACATTCCTTTGAATATCCCCAAACTTTTGGGCACCAGGGACCAGTTTGATGAAAGAGAATTTTTTCATGTATTGGAGAAGGGGGGATGGTTTCAGGATGATTCAAGTGCATTACATTTATTGTGTACTTTATTTCTATTATTATTACATCAGCTCCACCTCAGATCATCAGGTATTAGATCCCAGAGATTGGGGACCCCTCTCTCGGCTCTCTCTCCAGGGCATGGCTATCAGGTCACTGAGGCATCTTCACTGTTTGCCTGTCATTACTTAGAGCCTTCAAATAATAGAATCCATGGCCCCCCACCCCACCCCAAACAGAAACATTCTCAAAGAAACAGTTTCAAATCTGTGTATATTGCTGTGAGTGGGTGATGTTTTCTACTATTATTAGGTTTGAGTTTCAAAGGTACCTGATTCCCCTTTGAATTCTAGCACTGCCTCATCATAGCTGCTTCATTGAACCAGCTTTTGGTGTGACTCATTGATAGAAGCTAGCCTTCCCATTTGGCTCAGTGGTAAAGAATCCACTTGCCAATACTGGAGACACGGGTTTGATCCCTGGGTCGGGAAGATTCCCCTGGGAGAGGAAATGACAACCCATTCCAATATTCTTGCCTCGGAAAATCCTATGGACAGAGGAGCGTCACGGGCTACAGTCTGTGGGGTCCCAAAGAGTTGGACATGACTGAGTGAATTATTTTTAAGATGAGTTATTAAAATTATGTAAACATCAAGGTATGTTCATTCCCATTAGTTTTTTGTTGTGGTGGTTGTTTATTTGCTTTGCATTTTGGCCACACCATGTGGCATGTGGGATCTTAATTCCCTGACCAGGGATTGAACCTGTGACCCCCTGCATTGGAAGCTCAGAATCTTAACCACTGGACCATTAAGGAAGTCCCATCATTACTTATTATAATAAAATTCCAGATAGAACAAAGCCTTGAAAAAAATACAAGCACTACAGGACAGCGAGGTGCCACCTTAAACTTCAGAGATTTTCCCATCTTGAGTAAAGATGTGGAAAAAAAAATTGTTTGAAATCTTAACAGCTGGCCCCATGATTTCTTTTTGGGAAGAGGAAGGAGGGAGCTGTCTCCTTAGGGAAAGCCATTGAGCAGCAAACACTACAGGCACCTGGACTCCAGGGGAGGGAAAATCTGCCAGGCTGGAGATTAGAGGAAGAGTTTCTTGTTTCTGCTCCTGCAAGGAGAGGGGAGTGGGGGCAGAGGGCAGAAAGGAAAGAAATAAGATCATGAAAGAAAAGCCAGCCGGATGGAGGGAAGCTGAGCCCGGGCAGGGGAAAATGACATGTCAGTGTTAGATGACAACCCAGCCATTCCCAATCAAATTTGTTCCCTATTACTGGGATGTAAAGCCTGCCTTCCATCTCTTTAGGAAATTGGACTCAATTTACACATGGAAGCAAGGTCTCAGTAGTCTAGAAACCAAGAAAGCCCTTCAGTACTATTTACAAAAACCAAGGTGGGAAGGGCGGGACTTCCCTGGCAGTCCAGTGGTTAAGACTTCATGCTTCCAGGGGGTGAAGGTTTGATCCTTGGTAAGGGAACTAAGTTCCTACACACTGAACTTGGCCAAGGGAGGAACAAAATGCTATCCTTAAAAATAAAACCAAGAGGGGTGGGCTTTGGGCTTCCCAGGGCTGGAATTGGGACCCAGCTGAGCTGACATCTTGTTTTCTTTTTTTTTCCTTTTTCCTACCAAGTTAAGTATAAAAGTCCACAAGCAATAAATGCTGGAGAGGGTGCGGAGAGAAGGGAACCCTCTTACACTGTTGGTGGGAATGCAAACTAGTACAGCCACTATGGAGAACAGTATGGAGATTCCTCAAAAAACTGCGAATAGAACTGCCTTATGATCCAGCAATCCCACTGCTGGGCATATACACTGAGAAAACCAGAATTGAAAGAGACACGTGTACCCCAATGTTCATCGCAGCACTGTTTCCAATAGCCAGAACGTGGAAGCAACCTAGATGTCCATCCACAGATGAATGGATAAGCAAGCTGTGGTACATATATACAATGGAGTATTACTCAGCCATTAAAAAGAATACATTTGAATCAGTTCTAAGGAGGTGGATGGAACTGGAGCCTATTATACAGAGTGAAGTAAGCCAGAAACAAAAACACAAATACAGTATACTAACGCATATATATGGAATTTAGAAAGATGGTAAAAATAACCCTATTTATGAGAAAGCAAAAGAGACACTGATGTATAGAACAGACTTTTGGACTCTGGGACCGGGAGAGGGTGGGATGATTGGGGACAATAGCATTGAAATATGTATAATATTATATCTGAAATATATTAATTGTTCAAACTACTCACTGTCATGTTACAATTTGTTCATATTAGATGTTTGTAATGTTTCTGATAATCAATAAAAGAGATTCTTGATAAAAAAAATAAAGTGGTATCAAAAAAAACAAAAAAAAAAAAGAAAGAATAAAAAAATTATTCTATTGATGTAAAAAAAAAAAAAAAAGCCTTATTGTCTCACGCTCAGCTTTTTTTCTTGAAGGTTAGAAGTCCTCACTTTCCAGGTTTTGATTTAGCCAAGGATTTCAAAAAGCTTTCTGTTCACAGCATTGAGCTAAATACAAGTAACAAAAGCATTGAATTGCCTGCTTACTCTAATTGCTTTAGATAAGACCTTATCTTGCCTGGTGCTCCTTCCCTTAACTCCAGCCTCTGTGGTTACTGTCTTGACCTCCTTCCAGGATAACTTGATTCTTAATGTCCTGATTGTAGAGCAATGTTGCATAGGAACCTGCACTGTCAGGTCCATGAATCAAGGCAAATTGGAAGTGGTCAAACAGGAGAGGGCAAGAGTGAATATTGACATTCTAGGAATCAGCGAACTAAAATGGACTGGAATAGGTGAATTTAACTCAGATGACCATTATATCTATTACCGTGGGCAGGAATCCCTTAGAAGAAATGGAGTAGGCATCACGGTCAACAAGAGAGTCCGAAATGCAGTACTTGGATGCAATCTCAAAAATGACAGAATGATCTCTGTTCGTTTCCAAGGCAAACCATTCAATATCATGGTAATCCAAGTCTATGCCCCCACCAGTAACGCTGAGGAAGCTGAAGTTGAATGGTTCTATGAAGAGCTACAAGACCTTTTAGAACTAACAGCAAAAAAGATGTCCTTTTCATTATAGCGGACTGGAATGCAAAAGTAGGAAGCCAAGAAACACCTGGAGTAAAGGGCAAATTTGGCCTTGGAATATGGAATGAAGCAGGGCAAAGATTAAGAGAGTTTTGCCAAGAAAATGCACTGGTCATAGTAAACACCCTTTTCCAACAACACAAGAGAAGATTCTACACATGGATATCACCAGATGGTCAATACTGAAATCAGATTGATTATAATCTTTGCAGCCAAAGATGGAGAAGCTCTATACAGTCAATAAAAACAAGACCAGGAGCTGACTGCAGCTCAGATCATGAACTCCTTATTGCCAAATTCAGACTTAAATTGAAGAAAGTAGGGAAAACCACTAGACCATTCAGGTATGACCTAAATCAAATTCCTTATGATTATACAGTGGAAGTGACTTAGATTCAAGGGATTAGATCTAATAGAGTGCCTGAAGAACTATGGATGGAGCTTCGTGACATTGTATAGGAGGCAGTGATCAAGACCATCCCCAAGAAAAAGAAATGCAAAAAGGCAAAATGGTTGTCTGAGGAAGCCTTACAAATAGCTGTGAAAAGAAGAGATCAGATCAGATCAATCGCTCAGTCGTGTCCGACTCTTTGTGACCCCATGAACTGCAGCACGCCAGGCCTCCCTATCCATCACCAGCTCTCGGAGGTCACTCAGACTCACATTCATCGAGTCAGTGATGCCATCCAGCCATCTATCCTCTGTCGTCCCCTTCTCCTCCTGCCCTCAATCCCTCCCAGCATCAGAGTCTTCTCCAATGAGTCAACTCTTCACATGAGGTGGCCAAAATACTGGAGTTTCAGCTTTAGCATCATTCCTTCCAAAGAAATCCCAGGGCTGATCTCCTTCAGAATGGACTGGTTGGATCTCCTTGCAGTCCAAGGGACTCTCAAGAGTCTTCTCCAACACCACAGTTCAAAAGCATCAATTCTTCGGCGCTCAGCCTTCTTCACAGTCCAGCTCTCACATCCATACATGACCACAGGAAAGACCATAGCCTTGACTAGGCGAACCTTTGTTGGCAAAGTGATGTCTCTGCTTTGAATATGCTATCTAGGTTGGTCATAACTTTCCTTCCAAGGAGTAAGCGTCTTTTAATTTCATGGCTGCAGTCACCATCTGCAGTGATTTTGGAGCCCAGAAAAATAAAGTCTGACACTGTTTCCACTGTTTCTCCATCTATTTCCCATGTAGTGATGGGACCAGATGCCATGATCTTCGTTTTCTGAATGTTGAGCTTTAAGCCACCCTTTTCACTCTCCACTTTCACTTTCATCAAGAGGCTTTTGAGTTCCTCTTCACTTTCTGCCATAAGGGTGGTATCATCTGCATATCTGAGGTTATTGATATTTCTCCCGGCAATCTTGATTCCAATTTGTGTTTCTTCCAGTCCAGCATTTCTCATGATGTACTCTGCATATAAGTTAAATAAACATGGTGACAATATACAGCCTTGACGTACTCCTTTTCCTATTTGGAACCAGTCTGTTGTTCCATGTCCAGTTCTAACTGTTGCTTCCTGACCTGCATACAGATTTCTCAAGAGGCAGATCAGGTGGTCTGGTATTCCCATCTCTCTCAGAATTTTCCACAATTTATTGTGATCTACACAGTCAAAGGCTTTGGCATAGTCAATAAAGCAGAAATAGATGTTTTTCTGGAACTCTCTTGCTTTTTCGATGATCCAGCGGATGTTGGCAATTTGATCTCTGGTTCCTCTGCCTTTTCTAAATCCAGCTTGAACATCAGGAAGTTCACGGTTCACATATTGCTGAAGCCTGGCTTGGAGAATTTTGAGCATTACTTTACTAGCGTGTGAGATGAGTGCAACTGTGCGGTAGTTTGAGCACTCTTTGGCATTGCCTTTCTTTGGCATTGGGATGAAAACTGACCTTTTCCAGTCCTGTGGCCACTGCTGAGTTTTCCAAAGAGAAGCCAAAGGCAAAGGAGAAAAGGAAAGATATACCCATTTGACTGCAGAGTTCCAAAGATTAGCAAGGAGAGATAAGAAAGCCTTCCTCAGTGATCAATGCAAAAAAATAGAGGAAAACAATAGAATGGGAAAGACTAGAGATCTCTTCAAGAAAATTAGAGATACCAAGAAAATTAGAGGTACAAGAGATATTGTGCAAAGATGGGCACAATAAAGGACAGAAATGGGATACATCTAGCAGAAGCAAAAGATATTAAGAAGAGGTGGTAAGAATACACAGAAGAACTGTACAAAAAAGATCTTCACGACCGAGATAATCACAGTGGTGTGATCACTGAACTAGAGCCAGACATCCTGGAATATGAAGTCAAGTGGGCCTTAGAAAGCATCACTAAGAACAAAGCTAGAGGAGGTGATGGCATTCCAGTTGAGCTATTTCAAATCCTGAAAGATAATGCTGTGAAAGTGCTGCACTCAATATGCCAGCAAATATGGAAAACTCAGCAGTGGCCACAGGACTGGAAAAGGTCAGTTTTCATTCCAATCCCAAAGAAAGGCAATGCCAAAGAATGCTCAAACTACTGCACAATTGCACTCATCTCACACGCTAGTAAAGTAATGCTCAAAATTCTCCAAGCCAGGCTTCAGCATTATGTGAACCGTGAAGTTCCAGATGTTCAAGCTGGTTTTGGAAAAGGAAGAGGAACCAGAAATCAAATTGCCAACATATGCTGGATCATGGAAAAAGCAAGAGAGTTCCAGAAAAACATCTATTTCTGGTATTTGACGATACCAAAGCCTTTGATTGTGTGCATCACAATAAACTGTGGAAAATTCTGAAAGAGATGGGAATACCAGACCCTCTGACCTGCCTCTTGAGAAACCTATATGCAGGTCAGGAAGCAACAGTTAGAACTTGACATGGAACAACAGACTGGTTCCAAATAGGAAAAGGAGGACATCAAGGCTGTATATTGTCACGCTGCTTATTTAACTTATTTGCAGAGTATATCATGAGAAACGCTGGGCTGGAAGAAGCACAAGCTGGAATCAAGATTGCTGGGAGAAATATCAATAACCTCAGATATGCAGATCACACCACCCTTATGGCAGAAAGTGAAGAGGAACTCAAAAGCCTCTTGATGAAAGTGAAAGTGGAGAGTGAAAAAGTTGGCTTAAAGCTCAACAATCAGAAAACAGAGATCATGGCATCCGGTCCCATCACTTCATGGGAAATAGATGGGGAAACAGTGGAAACAGTATCAGACTTTATTTTTCTGGGCTCCAAAATCACTGCAGATGGTGACTGCATCCATGATATTAAAAGACACTTACTGCTTGGAAGAAAAGTTATGATCAACCTAGATAGCACATTGAAAAGCAGAGACATTACTTTGCCAACAAAGGTCTGTCAAGGCTATGGTTTTCCAAGTGGTCATGTATGGATGTGAGAGTTGGACTGTGAAGAAGCCTGAGTGCCAAAGAATTGATGCTTTTGAACTGTGGTGTTGGAGAAGACGCTTGAGAGTCCCTTAGACTGCAAGGAGATCCAACCGGTCCATTCTGAAGGAAATCAGCCCTGGGATTTCTTTGGAAGGAATGATGCTGAAGCTGAAACTCCAGTACTTGGGCCACCTCATGCTAAAAGTTGACTCATTGGAAAAGACTCTGATACCGGGAGGCATTTAGGGGCAGGAGGAAAAGGGGATGACAGAGGATGAGATGGTTGGATGGCATCACTGACTCAATGGACATGAGTCTGAGTGAACTCCAGGAGTTGGTGATGGACAGGGAGGCCTGGTGTGCTATAATTCATGGGGTCACAAAGAGTCGGACACGACTGAACTAATGAACTGAACTGAACTGAACTGAAGCTTTCTCACTTTTTTTTTTCCCCTATCTGTATTAAGAGAGGAGCAGAAAGGAGTGATTTAGAGATTGAATCTCTAAAGCGATTCAATGGCTCATGTCTAAGAAAAAACAATGGTTTAAGAATTGGGAAAACCCAGGTTTTTGCCTTAGCTCTATTGTTGACTAGCAGACACTTAAGCTATTTCTAAAATAAATTAGAATTGCATCTTTTTTTTTTTTTTATAACTCAGGTTTCTTTTAAATATTTATTTTATTTATTAAGTATTTATTTCACTGCACCCGGTCTTAGGTGCAGCGCATAAGATCTTCAATCAGATCAGGAGTCAGATTTCGGTGGCAGGCAGACCATGTGTGTGCAAACCCCAGCTCAAATATTAAGTTTAAACCTTCAGCCTCAATTGTCTCATCCAACTTCATGACGTTGTGGGTGTTGAAGGTTATCACGTAGAGTGAAGGGGCATTTTGTTAAGCGTACACGCCACAGTGGTCACTACTCTTGTTGATTTGTGCATGATCACTGTTTCTGCAGAATCAGGGATGCTCTGTCACTAGGTGGAGCACTACTCTAGTAAGGGTGGACATGATGTATAATCAAGGCAAGGCTGAGGAGGAAGGAGGAGTCCAGCTGCTCTCGAGAGTGGACAAGAGGCAGTGGGCCTGGGGCAGCCCCAGACCCCTGGGGTGGTGAGTAGAGGAAGGCTAATGATGAAGGTCCTCGACTGAAGAGGAGCAGAACTCAGGCCTAAACACGTCTGCCTGGACAAGACAAAGTACCAGTGTATCAGGGCCAAGAAATGTGCTGCTGGGGAGGGGACAGAGGGGAACCCATCTCCCTGGTTCCTCCAGCAGAAGGTGAGTAGCTGCTCCCCTCGGGGACGGTTAAGTAACCTCACCAAAGCCACTCAGACAGTAAGTGAGGGACCCAAGGTTGAAAACTCAATTGTCTTTCCTACTGTGTAGCATGGGGCACTCTGCTCAATGGGATGTGGCAACCTTGGATGGGAAGGGAGTTTGGAATGAACATTGGAGTATGTGAATCTTTTTGAATTAGAGTTTTCTCCAGATATATGCCCCAGAGTGGATTTCTGGATCAGACAGTAGTTCTAGTACAGTTCCAGGTTTTTAAAGCATTTCCATACTGTTCTCCATAGTGGCTGTACCAATTTACAGTATTACCTACAATAATGTAGGAGGGTTTCCTTTTCTCTACACCCTCTCCAGCCTTTATCATTAGTAGACTTTTGGATAATGGCCATTCTGACCAGTGTGATGTGATACCTCACTGCACTTCTGTCATGCATTTCTCTGATAATTAGTGATGCTGACCATCATTTCATGTGTCATCATTTCATGGCAATCTGTCTATCTTCTTTGGAGAACTGTCTATTAAGGTCTTCTGCCCATTTCTATTTTTGATTTTTATTTATTTGTGTTCCCCATGTCTAAATCGGGTTTTTGGTTGTTTATTTTTATTATTTTGACATAGAGCTACGTTTGTATATTTTGGAGATTAATCCCTTGTCAGTTGCTGCCTTTGCAAATATTTTTTCCTCTGTTAGTTTTTTATTTTGTTTTTGTTTCCTTTGGTGTGCAGAAGCTTTTAAGTATAATTAAGTCCCATTTGTTTTTGTTTTTATTTTCAGTACTCAAAGACATGGATCAAAAAGGATAGTTCTGCAATTTATGTCAGAGTGCTTTTTTTTTGGCTGTGCCATGCGACTTGTGGGATCCTAGTTCCCTGACCAGGGATCGAACTCAGGCCCACAGCAGTGAAAGTGCCAAGTCTTAACCCTTAGACTGCCAGAGAATTCCTCAAAGAGTGTTCGGCCTATGTTTTCCTCTAAAAGTTTCCATTTAGGTCTTGGATCCATTTTGAGTATATTTCTGTGTATGGTATCAGAGAATGTCCTCATTTCATTCTTTTACTGTAGCTGTCCAGATTTCCCAGCACCACTTATTGAAGAGGGTTTTCTCCACTGTCTATCCTTGTCTCCTTTGTTATAGGTTAGGCGACCAGAGTTGCATGGAGAGAAGAGTCCACTTTATGTTGTTGAGCCCTCCTACCCCAGATCTGATCTTTCCATCTATTCCAGCGGTTTAAGGCTTTTCTCATTCAAGCACGGACAGTAAATGTGCAGACAGATGGAGGGGAGGGGGCGTGCAGCTGCTTCAGGAGAGCGCTTGCCACCAGGAAGGGGAAAGAGCTTGGCTGCAGTAGAACAGGGACTGGGCTTCTGTCCAGGATGCTGTAACAATGTCCTTAACACATCTGCATGTTTGTAGTACATATGAGTGCTTCCTATAGAACTATTTTTCTATATCTTTGAAATATTTTCGTTTAAAAAATATTTAGAAGTTAATCGGTTTTAATAGAAAAGGATTTTATTGCAAATACAGTGACTTCATATTACAGTAGTTTATTCTGATAAACCAAATGGCCGTACTTTATGTATATCTTGCATATAAAACTATACTTTTTTCAAAAAAACATATCATACACTTTCCAGTGATGACATTTCAATGAGGAAAAGATTGCATTCACAATGGATACCATCCTCCCCGAGTCCAGCCCTAAAATACCAGCACTGTCTAGACTCCCTCGTGGTGGAACAGGCCCTGACAAAAAGGCTTCCTTCCTCTATCCCTTATTGCCAGCTGAAAGTCACAGAAAGTGCAACGTTTCTTGAGTGTCTATACTGATCCACCAACAAGAATGCCAGTAACTAAACCCAGAGCACTAACAGTGCAATGGGAAAACTATAGAGCCCTGACTTTGCATTTGAATCTCTGTAGCCAAGGTCAGAAGTGCAACATTAAAATTGCTTTATCATTTACCTTGCTGAGAACCCCATAATCTGTTTTACTTGTCAGTAGCAAAATTAGGAATATAACTCCGGAAGTTACCCAAGGACCACTAAAAAAAAAAAAAAAAGTAGTCTTTTTCCAACCTGTTTCCCCAGCATCTGGCACACAGACCTTCATTAAATGCTTGTGAGATAAACAGAATCACAATCCTTGTCTATCCAGGGGTGTACAGCCAGTGAGCCATAATAAGTTACAGTGTCACAGTGGTTTACTTTAAAGATGTTCTTTCAAAACAAACTCCAGGAAGAAAAGCAGTCTACACAGCAAGGGATGTTGTAGCAATCTTGCTGAGTAGTTTGTTGAGATATTTGTCTGAAGGTAGGAGACAAGACCACCAAGCAAAATATGGAGCAAGAGCGATGAGAAATTTCCTCCAAAATCCTTTGGGCTTGGAAGAAAAATGTACTAACTCTTAACATATCCATCTTGCCCTCCATCTCCAAGCTTTTCAACTTCGCACTCGGTAAAGAATCTGCCTGCAATGTGGGAGACTTGGGTTCGATCCCTAGGTTGGGAAGATCCCCTGGAGGAGGGCATGGCAACCCACTCCAGTATCCTTGCCTGGAGAATCCCATGGACAGAGGAGCCTGGTGGGTTACATCCGTGGGGTCACAAAGACTTGGACGAAACTGAGCGACTAAACACACACATTTGAAGACTGGGTTAATCTCTGCTGCTGCTTCTAAGTCACTTCAGTCATGTCCAACTCTGTGCGACCCCATAGACAGCAGCCCACCAGGCTCCACCGTCCCTGGGATTCTCCAGGCAAGAACACTGGCGTGGGTTGCCATTGCCTTCTCCGAGTTAAACTCTACCTCTGGCTTATTCCCAATGGCTGGTCTAAGGGACACTCTAGCTAAGCTGAACATTCACTTAGCCCTCCTGGAGACCTGAACCTGAGAAGTATAATGACACAACAAACGCAAGCACGGGCTGTGGGCTAATGGTACCAGGAAATCCTTTCTGAGAATGTGGGTCGCCCCTGTGTCATTCTCAGAAGGTACTCCTGTGACTACATGCAATATTCATTTGGCAATCACCTCCTATTAATACGTGTAAACTACTGTGAGACACAGTGGAACATACAGTGGAGAATGCACAAACAGCAGAGTCAGCCCTCCAGCAGTGCTCTAATGTTAAATGAAGGAGGAAGCCTCTCTAAGGTCATAGCAGAACATCATAGGCTTGAACAGAGGTATAAATCACTATAATAGCGTAAGGAAGAGAGAGAGGGTGCCTTCCGTGGGATGGAACAGAGAAGAAGAGTTACTTGGAGTGCAGCCTGGAAGAGGTGAGATGTCAACAGAGATATCAGGGGCTCTTTGAACTGGTCGGCTGTGGGGTGCAGATTAGATCCACATAAGGGAAGTACCACACAGTCCTCAGCTGACAGGCAGCACATCACGTGCTGTGGACAGAATACCGGGGTGGACTGGAGAGAAGTCAGCAGTGAGCCTGGAATAAATAAGGTGGGACACACACGGAAGGTCTCAGGTGCCTCCAGGGGTTGGGATTTGATTCTAGAGGACAACGGACACTAACATTTCTGAAGAAACGCCATCGTCAGGAGGACGCGTTAAGCGAGGCGAATCCGTGAAGATTTAGAGCAAACATCAGAGAAGGAAGAGCGCGTTCCATACCAGCGGATCACTGATGACCTCCCTCCAGAGGCGGCACACCGAGCTCAGGTTCCAGGAGAGGTCTTCCGCGGGCAGGAAAGCAAAGATGTGCCTCAGCACCTCGCTGGGCAGGCTGCAGATGTGGCTCGGGGGCTCCTGGCAGGGCACGGTCCCAAGGAGCCCATAGTGAGAGTCAGGAACAGGGTCTGGACCAATGCCCTCCACCTCCTGGCTGGGTTCTCCAGGCTGCACGCTGAGCTGCCCCACCCTGACCTCTGCTTCTGGCCTGGCCTCCCTGGGCCGTGTGCATGATGGGGACGAGTGATGCCATGGGGTCTTCTTAGACACCCCATCCCACAGACAGGTCCCTGGGGCTGGATTCCTCTCATTCTCTAAGGACCGAGACCGCTTCCTTGTAGGCAAAGCGGACCCTGACGAGTGCATCCTGGCTTCTCCATCTCCCCCTGGAGGCAGGGCACAGGGGCTCCCTGCCGCAAAGATCATTTCATCCTCTGAGTCCTGAGAGCTGTCCTGGCCCACAGAATTGCTTTTGGCCAAGTCATTGGTGCACTGCTGCTGGCCAGCGAGGAAGAAGTCAAGGCTGTATCTCAGGCATCCTCGACCTAGACAGACAACCCACAAAGAACACAGGAGAAATGAGGAATGACTGATGACCCTTTGCTGACCCGAATGAGACAAACTAATTTTCAATTATCTATTTTAATATGGAAAAGAGACAAGGATATATTTATTGGTCTAGTGATTACATATAAAGCTTTAATACAAAAAATATTTATATCAGGCGCTATCATATGGTCAGACTATTACAACAGGACTATAAGATCACAGTAACAACGTTTACAAATACTGAGATGCTCAAAGGCCACACACACTATAGATTCTGAAACACAAGGTATTTGGGGGAAAGACATACCCCTGGCCCCTCTTTTGGTTCTGGGTCTAGGATAGAGACCATGGTTCAGGTCTCTTGCTTGTCCATCTTTGAAAAGACTGGGACGCAGCCAAGTGACTCCAAGGGAGATGTTGGCACTCCATGGCTGTAAGATGCTTCCGCTTAAACCGTCTCTCCGTTCTATACCAAAGGGCAGAAGAAATGGGACTGTTGTTAGTTATCACAAATTCTACAAGCTAGTCAGCAAATTAAACTTAATTTTTAGGAATCCAGGGACTGTGGACCACCCGAGCCAGCCTTTTTCATCTTCTCTACTTTCCCATCAATTTTCAGTATCTCATAGTTTCTTAGTATCTCCTCCTCAGGATTTTAGAATCCTAAAATAACCTTCTGTTTCGCCTATTATGCTTTCTAGAAGCCCTGATCATGAAACGCTCATTTGAAAAGTTGCCACTATTGCCCAAACGGAGATCTGTCATCTTTTGCTGACTTCACCCAGGCCCTTTATATTCCCATATTAACCATAAATATTTTAAGAGCTGGCTGTAGCTTTTTAAAAATAAACTCAGACATTGTTCCCCGAATGGCAGAAGCAGAAGGCACTAAGGGGACAGTCCCTGCAGGCTCCTCAAGGGGCAGCTCACCCTTGTGCGCCTCCGCCCGGCCCCGGATGCACCCCCAATCCCCCGAGTGCCCCAACATTCAGCACTGGTGTGAGAGGATGGCAGCAAGGCCCCCGAGAGGAAAAGACTCGAGATCACTCTTCAGCATCTTCATGGGACGAGGTTTCATATTCCCCCTCAGCAACACAACCACAACTGTGCCCAGAGTTCTGTCTTGAGAGTACTGACATATTTTTGTTTATATCAGGCATTTTCTGCCAGGTAATTATTTTCCATATTTAGCTGATGCTCTTCCTGTTTCTGCATATTATTGCATTTACGATCTAACCCCTCCGCTATCACTAAATACAATAGTTACACTACTGTAAAAAAGAATAGTTACATTTTTAAAAAAACAGAGAGGAGAAGAACACATGCAAGAGAATTAAAGTGGGATTTCTTTGGAAGGAATGATGCTAAAGCTGAAACTCCAGTACTTTGGCCACCTCATGAGAAGAGTTGACTCATTCAAAAAGACTCTGATGCTGGGAGGGATTGGGGGCAGGAGGAAAAGGGGACGACAGAGGATGAGATGGCTGGATGGTATCACTGACTCGATGAACGTGAGTCTGAGTGAACTCCGGGAGTTGGTGATGGACAGGGAGGCTTGGCGTGCTGCTGCGATTCATGGGGTTGTAAAGAGTCGGACACGACTGAGCGACTGAACTGAACTGAATTGAACAGAAGTTTTTTAAAAAAAAACTTGATGGATATTTCAAGACTTATAGAAAATTATTTCTCCACACAAAAATAGCTCTACAAGGCCCTCTCAAAGTATGCTAGAGAGACCTTTTAACTACCTGAATTCAGAGTTAAAATGCCGTGGGAGGACCCCAGTCACTTAGCTTCTTGAAGGCTCAGGGGTGCTATAATGATTAAATGAGAAAACACACCCTAGGAGATTTGTCAGACTATAAAACCCGACACAAATTTACCCATCTGCTCATTCTCTTGAACAAAGCTTAGATGTGATTGCATAAAACATTGACTTGGTGTCAATTTCCGCTGACCCTGGAATGGTTAGGGTGGGCATGACCTCAGTAACATGCAGATCCCAACACACAGTGACCTCAGGACTCCAGCTTGTTTCTCTGTCCTGTAGCAGTTTGAGGTGACTGTGTGGGAGACGGGGCCCTGCCACCGTCTCGGGAGTTAGCAAGGTGTCTGAGGCCGTGTGATGCGCTCAGATTTGGAGCGGGGAGCCTTCCTCTATGCGATCACGCACAGGCGAGTCACAACGAGGACCCTGAGTAGCTGACACACGGAGTTCACACCACAGTCACACGGTTCCAACCAGACAAGATGGAAGCACCTAGCGACACCCACAGGAAGGCTGACACAGCCCATCAGCTCAGAATCACACGTGGACCGTGCCATGATGAGCCTCTTAAAAGATGCTAAGTTCTAACAGCATCAATGTTCTTGTGAAAGTATTTAAAATTACTATAGTAAAATTCTAACCAGCTTCTAGCCTTGTTAATATATTTTAAAATCAGCAGCTTAAACCTAACTTTACCAGAATAAGGATGCTCAAATGCTACTCCTTCCTTCCCTGAGTCCCCAGACCTCGTGAGGTCCCCTCCTCCAAACAGCAGGTGTTCTCTGCATGGCACTCCAAGGGCACTTATTAGAAGATGCTCCTGATTCTTCAGGAAGCAGCTAAAGTGCACTGTGATCAAAGTGTACCATTAAGAGGGATGGAGGGACATGACACTTGCTGGTGGGCTTTCCAAACTACGTGAGGCCCCAGAAGGGTCCAGCAGAATCACCTCCAGGTGGCAGCGGGCACCTGTGCCTCTAGAGCTGACCACAGTGTCATATCCCTTACGTCACGACAGGAAAACACTGGGAAGGCAGGAAAACCATTTGTCAAACAAGATTTTGTCCATCCCATGCTGCTATTCCTGTGACGGCTCTCTTAGAGCGAGACGCCTCATAGGTCCTCCATTGCTAGGCCCCCGTTTCTAGAGTCGCCCCACCACCACCCCACTCTGCTTGGCAGACCACTGGTACTGCAAGCGTGGGTTCCAGTCCTTGTGTCTGACTCCCAAGTCGTGAGTACCTGGAGCCCTCTGCCAATCACTGTACTCTTCACCCTGATGACTGTCATCACCCCACTGCACCCCCAGGTCAAGCGCACAGCCCAAGACTCGATTCTCCTCAGCCCCCTGGAACGATCGTTACTATACTGATCGTCACTAAACGTGCATGAAACACCCTGAGCCCTGAGAAGGCAGGGAACACGTCCCCTCGACTTCTTCCTCAAAGCATTCAGCACATTTCACAAATCACAGCTACTCCACTGCTGACTGAATGAGAAGTACGTGCTAGGACGCCTCAATTCTGCTGGAATCCTCCTGGCTTCATTTTCTCATCCTCCTGATTGCAAGACACTTTATAAGACAAGTAGCCCAAAGTGGAACAGGGTGCTCCTGGTTTCGTGATGAAGACGGCCCATCCCCTCCCTCCTTGGCACACAGCTGGTCCATGCCTCCCCGTGGTGCTGGGAGCTGGGGCCCCAGGGAACACGCGGAGGAGTGTGCACCTCTTCCAAGCCTGGCCCGTAAAGCCTCTCCTGCCCCTTCCTCCGCGCTCTAGTCCTGTCCAGGGAACAGCAAGGTGACCCCAGGGAAAACTGGAGGCCACATGTTCAAAAAGGAAGACCCTCCAACAGCCTGGGTCCTTGGATTACTGCTTTAAAGAGCACCAGTGCTTCCCTGGTGGCTCAGCTGGTAAAAAATATGCCTACAATGCAGAAGGCCTGAGCTCAATCCCTGGGTCAGGAAGATTCCCTGGAGAAGGAAACGGCACCACACTCCAGTACTCTTGCCTGGGAAATCCCATGGACAGAGGAGCCTGGTGGGCTACAGACCATGGGGTCGCAAAGAGTCAGACATGACTTAGTGACTAAACCACAGAGTTCACCCCCACAACACACACACACACACACACACACACACACACACACACACCCCCTACAGACCATGGGGTCGCAAAGAGTCAGACATGACTTAGTGACTAAACCACAGAGTTCACCCCCACAACACACACACACACACACACACACACACACACACACACACACACACACACACACACACCCCCTACAGTCACCTGAAACTGCTACAGGACAGAGAAACGAGCTGGAGTCCTGAGGTCACTGTGTGTTGGGATCTGCTGGTTACTGAGGTCATGCCCACCCTAACTATTCCAGGGTCACCTGAAATTGACACCAAGTCCCTTTTTTGCATTCCTAAACCCTCGTTAATCAGAATTTATACCAAACAGGCCTCCAAGATGTGCAGGTTACAGACCTAAATGGGCACGCTGAAGATAAGAAGTGCCTATAATAAGTGTCTGGAGAGAAAGATTATTAAATAAAAACGTGAAAAAGGAAAATCAAGGTTAACTCTCTGGCACAGGGGCCTGATGAGAGCGACAGCTCCTAACACGAGGTGCACTGGGAGGTTTCACCAATCAAGAGAAACCCAACCTCATCCCATTCGATCCCACAAGCCTCTTAACCTTCTCAGAGAGGCTCCGTGCAGGTCGAGCAGACACCCTCTTGTTTCTGGCGAGACGGAGGAGGTGCGCTGCAGCAGGCCTGTTGTTACCAGGAGATGGGTACTTCACAAGTCAAATGTGCCCTGGGAGATCTAAGAGCCCAATCTCAGCAGAGTGGATGGTGGTGGCCCCCAACCTCAGTGAGACAGAAAGTATTCATTCAACCCAGGCAAGGCTGTGCAGCAATGAGACCACCCTGTATGTGTCTGAGACACATGCGACCATTACCTGTGCAACTATGCACTTAACACGAGCTGTTCACATACAGACTGGTGTTAGTACTATAATATGTTTTATTAACACATTCCCTGATAGCTCAGTTGGTAAAGAATCCGCCTATAATGCAGGAGACCCCAGTTCTTTCCTGGGTCAGAAAGAAATTCTTGGGCTTCCCTTGTGGCTCAGGGGTAAAGAATACACCCTGGGTTCAACCCCTGGGTTGGGAAGATCCCCTGGAGAAGGGAAAAGCTACCCACTCCAGTATTCTGGCCTGGAGAACACACAGTGCAGGTCCGTGCAGGTCCCCCTATACAGTCCATGGGGTCGCAAAGAGTCGGACAGAACTGAGCAACTTTCACTTTCAAACCACTGTTTAGGTGTGTATCAACATGTCTTCTGCCCCCAGATGAAAGCTTTACAGTCAGGGGGAGGGAGGAGAAAGGCACCCAACACCCACTGCTCCATAAATATTAATGAAATGAATGAATGAATGAAATGAACAAATGTACCAACTGCAGCACTGCCCTCTGGAGAAGCTGAAGTTGTCTTCTTCGGTTTTGATATCCTACACTCTCTCAGTGTGCCAATGAGCTTCATAGCTTTTGAAGTTCTTTCTCAAATTCTCATCTGACTTCTGCACAACTCTGTGATGGTGCCACGATGAAACTGGGGCTCAGGGAAAACTTGCCTGAAATCATAACACTTGTAGGTGATACAACTTAGGCCTTCTGACTCCTCAAGTCCAGCGTTCTCTCTATGGAAGATAATATTCTCAGGATTTCCCTGGTGGTCCAGTGGTTAAGATTCCATGCTTGCTTCCACTACAGCGGATGCAGGTTTGATCCCTGGTCAGGGAACTAAGATCCCACATGCTGTGTGGCCAAAAAAAAAAAAAAAAAGATAATATCCTCCCTTCCAAATCCAACAGAAAGATTCAAAGCAGCTTCTAAAGCCCACAGGTTTAAATTCTCTGTCCCTTTTTTAGAAACCTCTGTTGAACATCATAACCAAAGCTCCAACTTCCAGTACTGAGAAAACGTAAGTGTAAGGAGAGCGGAAGTGTTAATCCTTCAGTCGTGTCTGACTGATTGCAACCCCAAGGACTGGAGCCCACCAGGGTCTTCTGTCCATGGAATTCTTCAAGCAAAGATACTGCAGTGTGTAGCCATGCCCTCTTCCAGGGGATCCTCCTGACCCAGGGATCGAACCTGGGTCTCCTGTATTACAGGCAGATTCTTGACTGTCTGAGCCACCGAGGATGCCCATCAGGAAAGTGTGAACATGACATCACTAAATACTATACACTCAAAATGGAAAAAGCTCTAAATATTTTTGAATTCATTGGAAGTTTGAGCTGTACGAGAAGCAAACGTGCTAGCTCCTCCAAGGACTTGCTCTCGATGTAGAGCCAAGTCCCTGTTTCCCTACAAACCCAAAGGCCTACTCTCACAGGTCCCCAGTTAGGTTCTCTGATGCCTACAAATACCTGCTCCTCTCGTGGAACAGCAACCACTTACTATAGCAAGCGAGGAGGGAGAGAGCTTTTTTCCCTATGTGTGTTTCAGCCCTATGTGTGTTTCAGGAATGGAGAAAGAAAGGAAAAACAAGAAAATGTACGGCCTAGAGTGTATTTCTAAAGATTGGAAAGGCTTTTTCTACTGTCAATTCCATCCCACAACCACATGTAAATACCTATGATGCCCCAGATTCATGAAAAACATCTCAAGGGCTTCCTCTCTTGGCATCTCTGGGGTCACATGCTACTTGAGACACTGCAGATTTTAAAAATGAGTGATTTCTCCTGTCCACAAGGTAGCTCTCAAAACACACACAAGTTACTATACATAAGGCAGGACAGGTGCTACTTATGAAATGCTAGAAGAGTAAAGACAAGTGATCAGTGAGGAATGATGAAAAAGGCTTTATGAAGAGATCAGCCTCACAAGCTGAGCAGGACCCAGGAACACAAAAGAAACACATGGCATGGAGAAGGAAATGGCAACCCACTCCAGTATTCTTGCCTGGGAAATCCCATGGATAGAGCACCCTGGAGGGCTACTGTCCATAGGGTCGCAAAGAGTTGGACACGACTGAAGTGACGTAGCACACACTAAGTAGTGACAGGCATGATTTTAAGCACTTCACCTTATGTACTGCTTCACTTAATTCTCATAGTGACTCTAAAAAAGTGTCCATTATGTTCCTTATAAGCACGGATACGGACCAGAGAGCTTTTATACCTTTGTAGACTGAATTGGTATGCTCAGTTGGAGGCCAATTTGGTAGTACCTAGCAAAATTGAGCACTGTGGTTTTTTTGACTCTATTTTAGGGGATTCTGACAAATAAAAATAACATTGGTTACACAAGGATACTTAGCATAGCAATTTGGTGATGAAAAGAAAGGGAGAGAGAATTTTAATGTCCATTAACAGGGACTGGTTAAATTATGCTGCAGCCCTATTGTAGAATACCACGTGGCTGTTAAGACTGAAGTGAGTTTGTTTCTACAGATGTGGATGGATGTCAATAACACATTACTGGGTAAATAATGTAGTAGAACAATGTATGCATTTGAAAATCTTTTTATATATGTGCTTGTGTGTAGAAAAGTTCTGGAAAAACATCCCAGCATTCTGTTACGATTACTTTTGGAGAATGAGACTTGGAAGTGGGGGAAGATATCCCTTGGTCCTTTATATATTTTGTATTTTTCAAAGCTTGTACCATTTTTTGTAATTAGAGATCTGAATAAACTTTTAGAAAATCTTAAAAAAAAAAAAAAAAAAAAAGAAACACATGGCAGTGGAGTGGTGGGGAGTCGGATTTCACCACCCCAGAGGCTCACAGGATGAAAAGGGAATTTGCAAACACAAGAGTACAAAGGCCCTCAAGTATAATGCTAATGAACTTGGACTTTATCTTAGAGGGATTCAGAGAATTATCTCACTTTTCAAAGCAGGGTCAATGCCTGGTCAAATTTACACCTTAGAATGGGAACTCTGGAGGCAGGCAGAGGATGAGTAAACACGCAGACTGTCACGGAAACAAGGCAGAAAGTCACTTTACTAACAGAGGCAAGAGTTGGTCAAGGACTGAGGGCAGCAGTGGCAAAAACAGGGAGAAGGGGAAAGTGAAGACCAACACTGGAGAGATCAGAAGAGAAAAAACAACAAAGGCAACTGACATTGCTAGCCAGATCTCAGTGATGACAGCATTAACCACACTGAGGAGTAAAGAAGTAATCGTGCTTGCATTTTAATCACTTCTTCCAGGAGTCAAGGGAGAAGGAAAGTTTTCAGTTTTGAAAATGCTTTCTTGTTTTGTTTTCAAATTATCTATCGAGTGACAGGTTAAGCTCCAGGAGGTATTTTGAAATCGGAAACTAGCCCTCAAAACATCTGTAAGTGACAGCTGCAGACAGAAGATTGGAGGTGCTTTGGTGAGATGCTCTAAGAGCAGACGATTCCACAGACCGATGAAAACAAAACTCCCAATCTTTAAATACAATTAGCTTAGGAAGGACAGAGGGGGACAATAAGCAGAGAGAGAGATGACAACAAATCTGAAATCAGAGCTCTAAGTCTATGAACAAGAGTCTAATGTTCGCACACTCAGAGGCCACAAAACATGTCAACCCATCAGGACACCCTCTGATGACAACTGTGGAGTGCAACAGAACCACGAAACAAAAAGAGAGGAAAAGGAAAGAGGATGCCAAGGCAAGCCACAGGAGAAACGAATTACTACAGGGCACACCACAATTTCCACACACACCTGCACAAAAGGGACAAGCAGACAAATGGGGAAACCAGTAAGACCCCAGAACATCTCCTTCCACAAGCATATTGTCAACATCTGTCCCCTGAACAGCAAGCTTTCGCTCTAGACAATCTCAGGTGCTGTGAAGAGATCCACATACACTGTCCTCTAGTTGTTGAAAGGGGAATACAGGTCAAAATAAGTTCCTAAAGAAGACAGAAGGGGGGCTTCTCTGGTGGTCCTGTGGCTGAGACACCACACTCCCAATGCAGAGGCCGGGTTCGATCCCTGGTCAGGGCACTAGATCCTGCATGCCACAACAAAGACCTGGTGCAGCCAAATTAAGAAATAAAATACTCTTAAAAAAAAAAAAAAAGAATACAGGAGGAGAACTTGCTGTGAGACACCAGTTAAATAACTAATCATCTGAATTTAAAATATTCTGTCCTATACTGCAAATATGTGTTTTGTTTTTAAAAGCAAGGAAACTGGAGGCTTAACCCAAGAAAAGGTGGAAACTGAAAGTGGAGTGAAAGCTGCTCAGCCATGTCCGGCTCTTTGCGACCTCATGGACTATACAGTCCATGGAATTCTCCAGGCCAGAATATTGGAGTGGGTAGCCTTTCCCTTCTTCAGGGAGTCAACTGGTAATAAGGATGGAGGGGGTGGCGGCAGGGGAAGGTTAGCAGCAAAAAGTGTGTGGAGCTACCAGATATCGCAACTTCAAGCACTTGCACCAATACCAACGGCTGCAGTAAGATCAACCCCTGGCATTTCCTAACACTTAGCGAACCTTAAAGAACTTTCATGCCTTCCTTGTTTTTTTAATTGAAGTGGTGAGACAGAAGGGAACACTTACTTTGGTAAAGCTGATACCGGACCTGATCCAAGGACTATTCTTACTACTCAGTTAATCAAATTCAATCCGCTCATGAGCAAAATGAGCTTGCTTTCATGTTAGAGATGTTTTTTCATTTTCTCTTCCTTATTTGAGCAGATACCAGGCACGAGCAGGCCCTCACGGCGGCTACCATCCTTCCTTCCAGAGATCTTTATCCTCCCGTGGGAAAATCTCTAACTTCTTCAGGCCTCAATTTCCCCACCTGCCATGAGTGGGTTGCCATGAGGCCTTACAGGCTTGTTTGCGGATGAGGTAACTAACGTAAAGTATTTTGTAAACCACAGTGCGATACAAGATGCAAAGTGTAATGATTTGCAGGCCTGAAAAGCAGAGCTGCTCCCATTTTTCCTCGGAAGGAACAGAAAACACCAGGAGGGTTAAACGACCAGCACCTCGAAGATCAGGTAGAGAAGTCAACACCGACCCTCACGTCCGCCACCACGCCGCACAGCTTGCTCAGAACTCACAGACTCTGCACCAGCTCCAGCACCACCCCCACCCCCCCAACATTACCCCAGTTTTCCCAATATTCAGGTTAGGGGGAGGGCAACTGCAAACGCAAGAGGCAAAAGGATGCCACAAAATGACTCGCCCAAGGTCAAAACAGCTGAGCAGCAAGAAAGGAAATGTTGGCTGCCCATGGCCGAGGCCACGTTCCGGCGACGCCCACATCACCGACAGCGCCCCTGCCTGCCGCTCTCTCATCTGCCCTGGCCCCAGTCCGCGCTCCACCACCCCCGAGGACCATACCTCGCAGAGACCAGACCCGCTAAAGATCCCAGAGACTCAGCGTCCACGCGACCGGGCCCGTCCGCGCCCTCACCACGCCGGCGGCCTCACTCACTATGGCGATCTGCATCGGGGCTCCCGCTGCCGCCGCCTCAGGTCCCCGGCCACTCGGGCTCCGGGTCGCAGCTTCCCAGGGGCAGTGGGAGCCCCTGCAGGCCGTGGACTGCCTCCACCAGAGCCGCCGGGCCGCGAAGAGCCCGCCGCCGACGCTGACGGAATGCATCCTCGGCCAATTGAAGCACGCAAGAGGAAGGGCGCACTTGACGGACTGCTGCGGCGGCCAATCATCAAAGATAACAATCATCTGAATGCAGAGTTCCAAAGAATAGCAAGGAGAGATAAGAAAGCCTTCCTCAGTAATCAATGCAAAGAAATAAAAAGAAACAATAAAATGGGAAAGACTAGAGATCTCTTCAAGAAAATTAGAGATACCAAGGGAACATTTCACACAAAGATGGGCACATTAAAGGATAGAAATGGTTGGACCTAATGGAAGCAGAAGATATTAAGAAGAGGTGGCAAGAATACACAGAAGGACTATACAAAAAAAGATATTCATGACTCAGATAACCGTAACGGTGTGATCACTTACCTAGAGCCAGACATCCTGGATTGCAAAGTCAAGTGGGCCTTAGGAAGCGTCACTACAAATAAAGCTAATGGAGGTGATGGAATTCCAGTTCAGTTATTTCAAATCCTATAGATGATGCTTTGAAAGTGGTGCACTCAATGTGCCAGCAAATCTGGAAAATTCAGCCATGGACACAGGATTGGAAAAGGTCAGTTTTCATTTCTATCTCAAAGAAAAGCAATGCCAAAGAATGTTCAACCAATTGCACAACAGCACTCATCTCACATGCTAGTAAAGTAATACTCAAAATTCTTCCAGTGAGGCTTCAACAGTACGTGAAATGAGAACTTCCAGATGCACAAGTTGGATTTAGAAAAGGCAGAGGAACTAGAGATCAAATTGCCAACATCCATCTGTTGAATCATAGAAAAAGCAAGAGAATTTCAGAAAAACATCTACTTCTGATTTATTGACTATGTCAAAGCCTTTGACCGTGTGGATCATAACAAACTGTGGAAATTCTTCAAGAGATGGGAATGCCAGACCACCTTACCTGCTTCCTCAGAAACCTGTATGTAGCTCAAGAAGCAACAGTTAGAATCAAACATGGAACAATGGACTGGTTCCAAATTGGAAAAAGATGCATCGAGGCTGTATACTGTCACCTGCTTATTTAACTTCTCTGCGGAGTACATCATGAGAAATGCCAGGCTGGAGGAAGTACAAGCTGGAATCAAGATATCTGGGAGGAATATGAATAACCTCAGATAGGCAGATGACACCACTCTTATGGCAGAAAGCAAAGAGGAACTAAAGAGCTTCTTGATGAAAGGCAAAGAGGAAAGTGAAACATCTGGCTTAAAATTCAGCATTCAAAAAACAAAGATCATGGCATCCAGTCCCATCACTTCATGGCATATAGATGGGGAAACAATGGAAACAGTGACAGATTTTATTTTCTTGGGCTCCAAAATCACTGCAGATGGTGACTGCAGTCATGAAACTAAAAGACCCTCACTCCTTGGGAGAAAAGCTATGATCAACCTAGACAGCATATTAAAAAGCAGAGACATTACTTTGCTGACAAAGGTCTGTCTAGTCAAAGCTATGGTTTTTCCAGTAGTCATGGAGGCATGTGAGATTTGGACCATCAAGAAAGCTGAGCACCAAAGAATTCATTCTTTTGAACTGTGGTGGAGAAGACTCTTGAGAGGCCCTTGGACTGCAAGGAGATCAAACCAGTCAATCATAAAGGAAATCAGTCCTGAATATTCATTGGAAGGACTGATGCTGAAGCTGTAGCTCCAATGCGAAGAACTGACTCATTGGGAAGGACCCTGATGCTGGGAGTGATTGAAGGCAGGAAGAGAAGGGGACGACAGAGGATGAGATGGTTGGATGGCATCACCAACTCGATGGACATGAGTTTGAGCCAGCTCTGGGAGTTGGTGATGGACAGAGAAGCCTGGTGTGCTGCAGTCCGTGGGGTCACAGAGTCAGACACGACTGAGCAACTGAACTGACACATAAAATACTACATGCTAGTGAAATTTTTTAAAAGTGTGGCTATATTTACATTTTACTGTCTAAAGATGCTCTAAAATAATTTTCATCAGTGGTTCAAGATATTCCAGGATAAATATCATCTTACTAATCATTGAAAAATCCCCATGCATACCCCAGCTCTTTAAAAAAAAAAAAAAAATCCAACAAAGGAAAAATACATTCTTTCAGAAACACTGTTTATACAGACGTAGTATTCATTCCTGGTGAAGAGAATAAGCTACAATATTAAAAATGATTCATTCTCAAAAATCTCACAGAAGGGTTAAGATTACAAGAGATACTCAGAATTCTCAATCAAATCATTACTCAAATTTCTAGACTCTAACAGATGTTTGTGTACCAATGTTCAAGGCAGCATTATTAATAATAGCCAGAAAGTGGAAAAACGCCGATTTCATTGACAGAGGAATGAACACACAAAATATTTTCTATATAAAATATTGCTTTTGGGCTGGATTGTCACAATATTTTAAATTAAAATCTTACTACAAAAATCATTAATTTTATGAATTCAGTCCATTTCTTCTATAAAGAGTAATTATGCTATTAGTAGCAAGCAGTATCAATAGAAATAACATAAACTTTTTAATCAATGAGACTGTTCACATTGTCTAAAATATTCTTATATATTACTATTAAAAAGTTAAAACTCTTCCTCAGTATGACAGAAATTAAGAGGTTGACTTACCGATCTTATACGTAACAGGTCTTCCTGAAGCTGTTTGATTTTGCTCACTTGCTTTTTGACTGTAGTTTGTAATGGTATTTTCAATTTCAAGCCTAAAATGCAGATTTTAAAACAATGATTCTCACACATAGGGTTTTTTGTTTAAAGATTTTTTTGAATGTGGACCATTTTTAAAGTCTTTATTGATTTACTGCCATATTGCTTCTGTTTTGTGTTTTGGTTTTTTGGCTGTGAGGCACATGGGATCTTAGCTCCCCAACCAGGGATCAAACCCTGTGCATTGGAAGGCATAGTTTTAACCAGTGGACTGTCATGGCAGTCCTTCACACATAGATTTTTAAAATACCACACTGTTTCTGAACAAACATCTGCAGGTTCAATTACATAGGTTTTTAAAATTTTGAAAAGTAAATGATCTGGCAACTGCACTGTTTTTCTAGCTGTGTTTTGTGGATAATTGGCTTCCCTGGTGACTCAGACGGTAAAGAATTTGCCGACAATGCAGGAGACCCAGGTTCGATCCCCGAGTCAGGAAGATCCCTTGGACAAGGAAATGGCAACCCACTCCAGGATTCTTGCCTGGAGAATTCCATGGACAGAGGAGCCTGGTGGGCTATAGTCCATGGAGTTGTAAAGAGTCGGATATGACTCAGTGACTAACACTTTCACTTTTCACTTGTGGATAATGTGCAAAATATGGAAATAATGGGGGAAAATTATGCATCTCAAAACAGCTCAAAGCTGAAATGTTACCCAGCTTCACAATGGTGTTTTTTTTATTATCATTACTGATCTAATTCTCATATTATACTGTTTATCTGCTTTATATTTAAGTTGTTTTCTGTGTGGCTTTAAATCATACTTTTGGATGTGATCCTGTGTTTTTTCAGCACATCTCACGGCCTCTGTATGTTGATCCTGTGTTTCTTGCAACTAAAAAGAAAGGGGGGAAAAAAGGGAAAAAAAAACTGTTTTAATTATTAATAACCTAGTGAATCTGCCGATGTCAGTTTCTGTCTCTTTCATCTGCATATTGCTTACAGCTGCTTTCCTGCCATACAGCAGAGTTGAGTTGTTACAATAGATACCTTACAGTCCAAAAAGTGAAAATATTTACTATCTGCCCTTTGTACATTACTGACCTCCCCTTTAGCACTCAAACACAAAATCATTCATGCTTTAATTAGATTTTCTCAAATAAATACACAAATTTATAAACTGGCCAAATGGGGAAAGACGGAAAATTATCTGACGATAAACATATATATATATATTTTTTCATTCCAAGCTCCACATCAGCCATCACTTTAAATATCCACATTTGTGACTGACTACAGCTCTTCCAGTGATTATGAGAGCTAGCACTACTGTTGGTGACAACCAGATGCTTCAGGGACTAGTGTGAGAGGCAGTAGGTACATGGGAGCCAGAATCTGTGGGCCTGTGTTCCAATTCCATCAGTTCTGAGCTGTGAGTCCTGGGGCAAATTACTTAACCTTACTGTATCTCAGTTTCTCCATCCATAAAATGGGGATAATGGTAGCATCAACCTCAGTGGGATGCTGGGAAGATTAAATTGGGGACTATACATAATGTCGGAGAAGGCAATGGCACCCCACTCCAGTACTCTTGCCTGGAAAATCCTATGGATGGAGGAGCCTGGTAGGCTCCAGTCCATGGGGTCGCTAAGAGTCGGGCACGACTGAGCGACTTCGCTTTCAATTTTCACTTTCCACTTTCATGCATTGGAGAAGGAAATGGCAATCCACTCCAGTGTTCTTGCCTGGAGAATTCTTGCCTGGAGAATCCCAGGGACGGGGGAGCCTGGTGGGCTGCTGTCTATGGGGTCGCACAGAGTCAGACACGACTGAAGTGACTTAGCAGCAGCATATATAATGTATTTAGAAGAGGACGTGGCAGATACTAAGAGCTGTTTGTAATTGGCGTTATTACGGTCGCTGTATTTTATCTGCAAAACAGTCTGATACTTCAGGCTGCCGGCATGCCAATGGAAATGGTCTTCTACACAATCACAGTGAACTCACTCTCCATACCGTTGCCAGGGGCAGTAAGGGGGAGCATGAGGCCCAGAACACATGCGTCCAGACTTCAAAAACGTTCACTGACTCCAGTAACAAACTAGTACTCTAGTACTTTTCTCCACTTACAGTAATTTGCAACTTCCTTCCTCTCTGTACTACTCAGTGGACAATGACCACCGGTTACTATGGAAACAGCACCTCCCGGACAGAGTGGTACAGAACATTACATGACTCTCAGAGGAAGGGTGAAGTCACTGCCATGGAAATATAACTACTGCCAAATCAAAGTTCTGAGTCAATTCATTCTCACAACAGGTAATGTCTAGCCAGTACGCCAGTGAGAAAATTAAGGTTATGAGATACGGATATCAGAGAAGCTATTCCCAGAACTTTACAGTTGGTGAAAGGCTAGAAATCTGTATATCCCACTTCTGCCTGCATAATGAAGGAAGGCAAATTTATACTTTTCTCCCAGAGTCAGGGAGAAAAATGAGCATTTAATTGACGAGTTCTCCTGTATTAGACTAAGCACTTTCAATTTTACATTTAGTTGCTTAAAATACATTTTAATAAAAGTTTTACTATACAAACATCTTCAAGAAAAAATAACTGGCGTGGGATGAAGTACTTAGTTGTGTCCTAACAGTTGTTAAACTAAACTGTTTTCCATTTATGCAAGAAAAGTGCTGTGCATATCCATCACTATTCCCTGTTAGAACAAGGTATACCTAGATAAGGAGAAGGCAATGGCACCCCACTCCAGTACTCTTGCCTGGAAAATCCCATGGACAGAGGAGCCTGGTAGGCTGTGGTCCATGGGGTCGCTAGAGTCGGACATGGCTGAACGACTTCACTTTCACTTTTCACTTTTATGCACTGGAGAAGGAAATGGCAACCCACTCCAGTGTTCTTGCCTGGAGAACCCCAGGGACGGGGGAGCCTGGTGGGCTGCCGTCTATGGGGTCGCAGATTCTCCCTCATGAAAAAAATGACAATAATGCAAAATTAAGGGCTAAATTGTTCTTCACAGACTATATAACAGGGCTAAAGCGAAAAGACTCCATGAGAGCTGGACAGTCAGGAAAGCTCTGGAGGAGAGACTGGGCACCACGTCTGAATAAATGGAGGACTACCCAAGAGGAAAAGAAACTGTGAAGACAGAAAGGACAGTCTGAGCAAAGGCCAAGAATACTAACCAAAAGAGGCTAGGAGTGCCTATACTGATAACAGACAACGTAGACTATTTCAAAAAAACGGAAAGGAAGGGAACACTTCCTAACTCTTTTGATGAGGCCATGTTACACTGATATCAATGCTGGACTAAGATATCACATGATATCACAGATAATACTTCTTACAAATATAGATACAGACATTCTCAACAAAATTTGAGCAAACACAATTCAATAAGCATATTATAAGGAGTATACATCATGACCATGTGGGATTTACCCAGGAATGGAAGGGTGGTTCAGCATGAGAGTATCAATCAATGTAATACAGCACAGTTTCAGAACAAAGGATAACAAACCATATGAATCTCTCAAAAGGTACAGAAAAGGCACTTGACAAAACTCAATGTCTTTTCATGATAAAAACTCTCAAAAACAAAGAATGGAAGGAAAGTTCCTCAAAATTGTAAAGGCAAATATGAAAACTGCACAGCTACCATTATCCTCAATGGTGAGAAAAAGAAATCTTTCGAAGATCATGAACAAAATAAGGATGCCCATTTTCATCAGTGATATTCAAAGATGGACTAGAAGTGCTGATCAGAGTAATTAGATAGGACATTGAAATTAGAGAAATTCAAACTGAAAAGGAAAATTTTAACTATATCTTTTTACAGATGATATGATCATATGTATGAAAACTCCAATGAATCCAAAGGAAGCTACTAAAGTTGGTAAATTCAGTAAAGCTGCAAGATACAAGATCAACACACAAGATTCAGTTGTTTCTATCTATGTGCAATGAACAATCCCAAAGAGAAATGAAGAAAGTGATTTCATTTAGTGTTTAAAATAATGAAACACTTAGTAATACATTTAACCAAAGAAGTGAAAGACAGGTACATGGAAAACTACAAAACATTGGTGAAAGAAACTAAAGAAGACCTAAATTAATGGAAAGACTTTCACAGTCCATGGGGAGGAAGACTTAATATTGTCAAAAATGACAATGTCACCTAAGGTGATCTACACATTAAGCACAATCTCTATCAAAACTTCAACAGCTTTTTATCAGAAATGTATAGGTCAACATTCAAATTCATATGGGATTAAAGGAGCCCTGGATATCCCAGAATAACCTTAAAAAGAAAAAAGAAATGGACAACTGAGATTTCCAGACTTCAAAACATGTAACAAAGCTACAGTATTTAAAACAGAGTGGTACTAGTATATGGACAGACATATAGACCAATGGAATAGAACTGAGCTTCCGGAAGTAAATCCACATATCTACAGCCCATTGATTTTTGACAAGGATGCCAAATCCAGTCAATGGGGAAAGAGCAGTCTCTTCAACAAATGGCACTTGGATGACTGGATTTCCACATGTACAAGAATGAAGTTGGACCCCCACTTCACATCATATACAACTATGATTAAAACTTGCAACCACCTAAATATTGCAGCTAAAACCATAAAACTCTTGAAGGAAACAAAGTAAATGCACACAACCTTCCTTGTTGATAGAAGCTTAGATATAAGACCAAAAACACAAGTAAAAAATAAGTTGGATTTCATCTTAATTAAAATCATTGTACATGGAAGGGCATTATCAAGAAAGTAAAGAGATAATCTACAGAATTAGAGAAAATATTTGCAAGTTCTATAACTTTATAAGGATTTAATATCTAAGACATCTACTCATCAACAGCAGAATTCAACAACAAAGGGACAAACAACTTTACAAAAAATGAATAAAGGTGGGAATTTCCTGGTAGTCCAGTTGTCAGAACTCTGAACTTTTCACTGCCAAGGGCCTGGGCCCAAGTTGAACCCTTGGTTGGGGAAATAAGATTCTGCAAGCCTTGGGGCATGGGCTAAAAGAGGGCTGCTGCTGCTGCTAAGTCGCTTCAGTCGTGTCCGACTCTGTGCGACCCCATAGACAGAAGCTCACCAGGCTCCCCTGTCCCTGGGATTCTCCAGGCAAGAACACTGGAGTGGGTTGCCATTTCCTTCTCCAATGCATGAAAGTGAAAAGTGAAAGTGAAGTCGCTCAGTCGTGTCCGACTCTTAGCGACCCCACGGACTGGAGCCTACCAGGCTCCTCCGTCCATGGGATTTTCCAGGCAAAAGTACTGGGGTGGGGTGCCATTGCCTTTCCCGCTAAAAGAGGGCAAAGGACTTGAATAGACAGTTCTCCATAGAGGATATTCGTGTAAGCTCAGTCACTCAGCTGTCTGATTCCTTGTGACCCCTAGCCACCAAACTCTTCTGTTTGTTCATGAAATTTTTCAGGCAAGAATACTGAAGTGGGTTACCATTTCCTTCTCCAGTGCATCTTTCCAACGGGGATCAAAACCAAGTCACTTGCATCTGCTGCACTGGCAAGAAGATTCTCTACCTCTGCGCTACCTGGGGAGTCCCAAAGAAGATATACAAATAACCAATAGACACATTAAAAAGATAATCATGGTTAGAATGTGGAGAAATTGGAAAACTTACACATTGCTGGTGGGATATAATATGGTATAGCCTCTGTGAAAAATAGTTTGCTGCTTCTTCAAAGAGCGAACCAGTGAATTATCATGCAACCCGCTAATTCCACTCCTAGGTATATACTGCAAAGAACTGAAAACAGGGGCTTAAACAGAGATTTGGACACTACGCTTCACTGCAGCATTATTCACAGTAGCCAAAATGTAGAATAAGAAAGCCTTCCACAGTGATCAATGCAAAGAAATAGAGGAAAACAATAGAATGGGAAACTCTAGAGATCTCTTCAACAAAATTAGAGATACCAAGGGAACATTTCACGCAAAGATGGGCTCAATAAAGGGCAGAAATGGTATGGACCTAACAGAAAAAGAAGATATTAAGAAGAGGTGGCAAGAACACACAGAAGAAGTGTACAAAAAGAGCTTCACGACCCAGATAATCACGATGGTGTGATCACTCAGCTAAAGCCAGACATCCTGGAATGTGAAGTCAAGTGGGCCTTAGAAAGCATCACTATGAACAAAGCTAGTGGAGGTGATGGAACTCCTGTTGAGCTATTTCAAATCCTAAAAGATGATGCTCTGAAAGTGCTGCACTCAATATGCCAGCAAATCTGGAAAACTCATCAGTGGCCACAGGACTGGAAAAGGTCAGTTTTCATTCCAATCCCAAAGAAAGGCAATGCCAAATAATGCTCAAAATACCATACAATCACACTCATCTCACATGCGAGTAAAGTAATGCTCAAAATTCTCCAAGCCAGGCTTCAGCAATACATAAACCATGAAATTCCAGATGTTCAAGCTGGTTTTAGGAAAGGCAGAGCAACCAGAGATCAAATTGCCAACATCAGCTGGATCATCAGAAAAGCAAAAGAGTTCCAGAAAAACATCTATTTCTGCTTTATTGACTCTGCCAAAGTCTTTGACTGTGTGGATCACAATAAACTGTGGAAAATTCTGAAAGAGATGGGAATACCAGACCACCTGACCTGCCTCTTGAGAAATTTGTATGCAGGTCAGGAAGCAACAGTTAGAACTGGACATGGAAGAACAGACTGGATCCAAATAGGAAAAGGAGTACGTCAAGGCTGTATATTGTCATCCTGCTTATTCAACTTACATGCAGAGTACATCATGAGAAATGCTGGGCTGGAAGAAACACAAGCTGGAATCAAGATTGCCGAGAGAAATATCAATAACCTCAAATATGCAGGTGACACCAGCCTTATGGAAGAAAGTGAAGAAGAACTAAAAAGCCTCTTGATGAAAGAAGAGAGTGAAAATTCAGTTTGCTTAAAACTCAACATTCAGAAAACTAAGATCATGGCATCCGGTCCCACCACTTCATGGCAAATAGATGGGGAAACAGTGGAAACAAGGGCTGACATTATTTTGGCGGGCTCCAAAATCACTGCAGATGGGGATTGCAGCCATAGAATTAAGAGACGCTTACTCCTTGAAAGGAAAGTTATGACCAACCTAGACAACGTATTCAAAAGCAGAGATATTACTTTGTCAACAAAGGTTCGTCTCATCAAGGCTATTGTTTTTCCAGTAGTCATGTATGGATGTTAGATTTGGACTATAAAGAAAGGTGAGCACTGAAGAATTGATGGTTTTGAACTGTAGTGTTGGAGAAGACTCTAGAGAGTCCCTTGGACAGCAAGGAGATCCAACCAGTCCATCCTAAAGGAGATCAGTCCTGTGTGTGCATTGGAAGGACTGATGTTGAAGCTGAAACTCCAATACTTTGGCCGCCTAATGTGAAGAGCTGACTCATTTGAAAAGACCCTGATGCTGGGAAAGATTGAGGGCAGGAGGAGAAGGGGACGACAGAGGATGAGATGGTTGGATTGCATCACTGATTCAATGGACATGAGTTTGGGTAAACTCCAGGAGTTGGTGATGGACAGGGAGGCCTGGCGTGCTGTGGTTCCTGGGGTCACAAAGAGGCAGAAACGACTGAGCAACTGAACTGAAAACACAGAAATACTTCAAGTGCCCATCAACAGATAGGTAGAGACCAAATATCTGAGATCAAAGTATTGCAGAGCTCGAGTCCCTCCAGAGATTCCAGTATAGAGTTCTATCTTTTCCAGCTTCTGGGGTTCTAGGCAACCCCAGGCTTACAGCTGCATCCCTGCTATCTCTGCCTTCATTTTCACATTGCTTCTCTTCTGTGTTGTGTCTCCCCTCTTTTGTCTCTTATAAGGATGCTGTTAGCTGGATTGAGGGCCACTCTCACCCAATATCTTCTCACCTCGAGATCCTTAACCACATCTATGGAGACACTTTCCCCAGATGTAGTCCTGGTCAAATATTCTGGGGGGGGCACATCTTTTGGGGCCTCCATTCAATCCATTTTCTGTGTATAAAGTAGCCCTCACATATAGACCAGCACAAACAGCCTTGTCGTTGGGTTCTCAGAAGAATGAGGACGCTGGAATCACTTGGAATGGATCAAGGCCTGGCTTCATCAGGTAAGGGGGAAATCACAGGGAGGAGAGCATCATGGGTCTTGTTTTCATTTCCAAAATACTGTGTTGGCTTTGCATGTGAGATGCCCCTTGGGGGCATGATGCATTGTCAGGGCCTGATGGGGGTATTGGGCTTGGGCTAGGGCTGTGGGTGTGAAGGGGAAATAGTGTGGAGACTTTCATAGGTTCTGGAGGAGGGGCTGACAGTCACTTGAGCACATGGAAGTGGGAGCCTAGGAGGCCCAGTGTTACCAGACCCAACTTGGGTCCACACGCCCAAGCGCAGTAAAGCCAGCCTTCTGACACCAAGCTGTGGTGAAGGTAAATGAAATGTTGATTGTAAAAGCAGCAATATGTAGAGGACAGATGGTTTGTGATTTAAACACCCAAACTCCCTGAAGGATTTTTAGCAAAGCAATTGCAAAGGAAAGGGGAGGCGGGGGGGGTGGTCACAGCTGTCAAAAAATTGCACAATGTGAGAGTGCAAGTTAAGTTATATTTGGGCAAAACGAAGACTGTGGCCTTGGAGACAGTGAAACTGCTCGGAAGAGGCAGCAGGGAAGGACAGTATAGATTTGATTTTGGTAAAGGTGGAATACGTGCAATCAGCACTTTATTTTTTTTTTGGTAGACAGTTTCTGCCAGTCTCATGAATCTTCTGCTAGCCATGAGAAACCATCAGCACCATGAAAGATTTTAGTGCTTTGCTATAACGAGATACAAGAAGTGAGCTTATAAAAATCACCTCCTGAGAATATCCACCTGAAGATCTATCCTGCCAGTTCCCTGCTTCCTCAGACCCCAGAGTGCCTTATTTCTGCTCTCCATCCTGAGCTCCTTTCGGGGGATGTTGACGGTTAACAGCTACAGCATCACATGATTTAATCTTGGTAGAGGTAGATGGAAAGTGCCCATGGCAAATGCCTGTCTGTAGTTGACACGGTGCACGTGATGAGCTGGTGCACAATGCTCGGTTGATGGTAAGGGAGCAGACAGTTAACACAAATTTTTAGGCCCCAGTAGCTCTGGGGCTATGTGTTCATGATCACCAGGTAGTTAACTTCTTTCCTTTGGTGATGGTTTTAGCATCTGGAAAACAACTCAGGATGTATGCGTTAGAGACCATTAATTTACATATTTCAGAGAAGGGCTACAGCAGAGGATCTAGGAGAGGGTGTCTGTCCTGGGAAAACCCCATAGAGTCCTGTTTGGTTACACCAGGTGTCTGAGCTCAGAAACCCTGAAAGTTGGGGATGCCAGGATCACAGTCCTCTGAGGAGCCGGTCAGCCCCCGTAGTGCGATGGGGATGCACTGGCTGGACAAATGTGGCTGGCCTGGAAGAGGGATTTGGGCTAGAAATGTCACTGGAATTATCACAGGGAGGAAGAGGAAGAGCAAGGGGGGGGACCGCCCCCCCCCCCCCCCCATACAAACCAGCCATGAGCAGTGAGGTCCCCAGCCTTCTCATCCTCTGTCATCCCCTTCTCCTCTTGAGCCTCAATCCCTCCCAGCATCAGAGTCTTCTCCAATGAATCAACACTTCACATGAGGTGCCCAAAGTACTGGAGTTTCAGCTTTAGCATCATTCCTTCCAAAGAAATCCCAGGGCTGATCTCCTTCAGAATGGACTGGTTGGATCTCCTTGCAGTTCAAGGGACTCTCAAGAGTCTTCTCCAACACCACAGTTCAAAAGCATCAATTCTTCGGTGCTCAGCCCTCTTCACAGTCCAGCTCTCACATCCATACATGACCACAGGAAAAACCATAGCCTTGACTAGACGAACCTTTTGGCAAAGTAAGGTCTCTGCTTTTGAATATGCTATCTAGGTTGGTCATAATTTTCCTTCCAAGGAGTAAGCGTCTTTTAATTTCATGGCTGCAGTCACCATCTGCAGTGATTTTGGAGCCCAGAAAAATAAAGTCTGACACTGTTTCCACTGTTTCTCCATCTATTTCCCATGAAGTGATGGGACCAGATGCCATGATCTTCATTTTCTGAATGTTGAGCTTTAAGCCAACTTTTTCACTCTCCACTTTGACTTTCATCAAGAGGCTTTTTAGTTCCTCTTCACTTTTCTGCCATAAGGGTGGTGTCACCTGCATATTTGAGGTTATTGATATTTCTCCCAGCAATCTTGATTCCAGCTTGTGTTTCTTCCAGCCCAGTGTTTCTCATGATGTACTCTGCATATAAGTTGAATAAGCAGGGTGACAATATACAGCCTTGACGTACTCCTTTTCCTGTTTGGAACCAGTCTGTTGTTCCATGTCCAGTTCTAACTGTTGCTTCCTGACCTGCATACAGGTTTCTCAAGAGGCAGGTCAGGTGGTCTGGTATTCCCAACACTTTAAGTATTTTCCAGAGTTCTTTGTGGTCCACACAGTCAAAGGCTTTGGCACAGTCCATAAAGCAAAAGTAGATGCTTTTCCAGATGATGGAAGCACCTCCAAGCCAAAAGGAGAGGCTGTCAGGGGCTCAGCTTCATTCTCTCACTCCTTTGTTTATCTGTAACTTCCTACTCCTATAGCGAGGAGCCTGGCTCCCACCATCTGCCATTTATCAATTTATTTCTCCTCTTCAGATTGCATATGAGGTGGTTTCAGCATTGTTACCTGCGACACCCTGGAAAGAACTCCATAAAATAAAGCCCACTGTTTATGGAAGCCCATTGAAGATAGGACACTGAAAGATGAACTCCCCAGGTGGGTAGGTGCCCAATATGCTAGTGGAGATCAGTGGAGAAATAACTCCAGAAAGAATGAAGAGACAGAGTAAAACAAAAACAGCACCCAGTTGTGGATGTGACTGGTGATAGAAGCTAAGACTCATGCTGCAGAGAGCAATATTGCATAGGAACCTGGATGTTAGGTCCATGAATCAAGGCAAATTGGAAGTGGTCGAACAGGAGATGGCAAGAGTGAACATCGACATTTTAGGAACCAGCAAACTAAAATGGACTGGAATGGGTGAATTTAACTCAGATGGCCATTGTATCTACTACTGTGAGCAAGTATCCCTTAGAAGAAATGGTGTAGCTATCATAATCAACAAGCGAGTCCAAAATGCGGTGCTTGGATGCAGTCTCAAAAACGACAGAATGATCTCTGTTCGTTTCTAAGGCAAACCATTGAATATCACGGTAATCCAAGACTATGCCCCGACCTGTAATGCGGAAGAAGCTGAAGTTGAACGGTTCTATGAAGACCTACAACACCTCTTAGAACTAACACCCAAAAAAGATGTCCTTTTCATTATAGGGGATTGGAGTGCAAAAGTAGGAAGTCAAGAAACACCTGAAGTAACAGGCAAATTTGGCCTTGGAGTACAGAATGAAGCAGGGCAAAGGCTAATAGAGTTTTGCCAAGAGAACTCACTCCCCCCCCCACACAAACACCCCCAAAACACAGTCACAGCAAACACCCTCTTCCAACAATACAAGAAAAGACTCTACACATGGACATCACCAGATGGCCAACACCAAAATCAGATTGATAATCATTCTGCAATCATTCTTTGCATCCAAGATGGAGACCCTCTATACAGTCAGCAAAAACAAAGCCAGGAGCTGACTGTGGCTCAGATCCTGAACTCCTCATTGCCAAATTCAGACTTAAATTGAAGAAAGTAGGGAAAACCACTAGACCATTCAGGTATGACCTAAATCAAATCCCTTATGATTATACAGTGGAAGTGAGAAACAGATTTAAGGGACTAGATCTGATTGACAGAGTGCCTGATCAACTATGAATGGAGGTTCATGACATTGTACAGGAGACAGTGTTCAGGACCATCTCCAAGAAAAAGAAATTGAAAAAAGCAAAATGGTTGTCTGAGGAGGTCTAACAAATAGCTGTGAAAACAAGAGAAGTGAAAGGCAAAGGAGAAAAGGAAAGATATAAGCATCTGAATGCAGAGTTCCAAAGAATAGCAAGGAGAGATAAGAAAGCCTTCCTCAGTGATCAATGCAAGGGAACAGAGGAAAGCAATAGAATGGGAAAGACTAGAGAACTCTTCAAGAAAATTAGAGATACCAAGGGAACATTTCATGCAAAGATGGGCTCAATAAAGGACAGAAATGGTATGGGCCTAACAGAACAAGAAGATATTAAGAAGAGGTGGCAAGAATACACAGAAGAACTGTATAAAAAAGATATTCAAGACCAAGATAATCACGATGGTGTGATCACTCACCTAGAGCCAGACATCCTGGAATGTGAAGTCAAGTGGGCCTGAGGAAGCATCACTTTGAACAAAGCTAGTGGAGTTGATGGAATTGCAGTGGAGCTACTTCAAATCCTGAAAGATGATGCTACGAAAGTGCTTTGCATTTTGCAACAAAAACCAGGTAGTCAGACCATCAGAAGATTATCGGAAATTAAAGAAAACCAGAAAGCTCACGTTAACGAATTTAGGGCTTTTCTGCGCCTGGGGAGAGGGAACAATCTGAGCACCTTGAAATCATCCCTTTGAGCTGCACCTTGACTGCTTAGGGCCAGCGCCCTGCTCTTTTCTATCCTGTGTTCCCTCAGGGTGCAGCTCTGTTTCGATCCAGAGTTCCTCAGGGCTCAGCAGCCTGAGCGGGAGGTGGGGCTGCAGGAGCCGAGCTGATGGCTTGGTGGCCTGGGCATCCTCTGTCGGTCGACATGACAGAGCACATTTTTCCTTCACGGAATACAACGTTTTCAAAGTTCTATTTAAACCACGAACATCTTGCTTTCCATCAGTTTCTGCTACTTTCTCCAAAGCAATCAATGCACATTAGTTGTGCTTTATTTAAATTACAGTGTCACTCTGCCATCTAGCGGACATGCTATTTGCATCACTTGCTGCTGCTGCTGCTGCTGCTGCTGCTAAGTCGCTTCAGTCGTGTCCAACTCTGTGCGACCCCATAGACGGAAGCCCACCGAGCTCCCCCATCCGGGAAAGACAAATTCATACTCTTTCCTACTAATTTGCAGAGGGATTTTATGCTACTTGTGGCTCAGAAGGTAAAGGATCCGTCTAGAATGTGAGAGATTCTGGGTTCGATTCCTGGATCGGGAAGATATCCTGGAGAAGGGAATGGCAACCCACTCCAGTGTTCTTGCCGGGAGCATTCCAGGCACAGAGGAGCCTAGCGGGCTACAGTGCATAGGGTTGCAAAACGATGACTGAGCCGTTAGCACTTTATATTCTTCGATCCTATGAAAAAATTCTGCCAATTACTATGCAGTTTTCCTGAGAATGAGAATACAAATAGACAGTGTAGGGTCAAACTGGGGATGTTGGGGGGAAATAAAACCAACATTTCCTTCCCATTATGTCACACTAGTATTTAAACTGTATATAAACTTAAGGGGAAAAAATAATCTCTTGTGTAATAAGAAATAATACTGGACTGAGATGATCAGATTTACTTTAATTCTTTAATCTTTTCTGAAATATGTGCCAGACTGGAGGCCCAGACAGCTCAAAGAAAGATAAATTAAACTGCCTGTGAGCACACTGAGTGACCCTAGACACCGGGGTGCCCGTGATGGCCTGCAGGTCATGCTTGCCATTCTCAGAGGTATCTACACATAAATGCATGGGGGGGTGGGAAAGGTGCAAGTGTTAGTTGCTCTGTCGTGTCTGACTCTTCATGACCCCACGGACTATAGCCCACCAGGCTCCTCCATTCATGGAATTCTCCAGGCAAGAATACTGGAGTGAGTATCCATTCCCTTCTCCAGGGGGTCTTCCCAATCTAGGGATAGAAGCCAGGTCTCCTGCATTGCAGGTCAAATCTTCACCATCCGAGCCACCAGGGGTCTATCTAAAGTTATGTATTTGCATGTCATACTGAATTTAGGAGGCTATTTTGAATTGAATTTCTTACTTATTTTAAGCATGCTTTACCTACATACACTTATAGGAGTGATCTCTTCAGTTACGTGATGTGCTCAGTCACTCAGTCATGTCCAGCTCTTTGCGACCCCATGGACTAGAGCCCACCAAGCTCCTCTGTCCATGGGAATTCTCCAGGCAAAAATACTGGAGTGAGTTGCCATTCCCTCCTCCAGAGGATCTTCCCAACCCAGGGATCGAACCTGGGTCTTCTGCATTGCAGGAGGATTCTTAACCATCTGAGTCACCAGGGAAGCCCCTCCTCAGTTATAGACAACGGTTAATAAAGTTTGTACTGAGCTCAATCCTTATGTGTTAAGGTGGTTAGAATGTACTACTTAATTATAGTAATAGATTTTTTTATCAGATGGAGTAGTTAAATCAACCTGTTACAGATGTGTAAATTATGGATTTTGAGAATTATACAGATAATATTAAAACAGTATTTTGGGAACACCAAGCAAAAAGTGATCTTAGTGAAAGCTCTAGGCCAATGTGAGGACCAGTCACAGAATATGGGAAATGTAGAGAGACATTGTGGAGTTTAATATCTTGTCTGCATTCTTCGGGAAGAGTCTCCCCCTTCTTTTTGTTTACATTAAAGTTTGTGTCTCTAGAGCCCCTTCTTATATACTTTTAGTGAAACTGGGCAACCCAGAGACTCTGAGTCATTCACACTATTCTGTTCATTGACACTGGAGGAAAAAAAAAGAAAATTCTTTTATTGTTGGTGGTCTGAAATTAGCTTCCTGCGGCTTTTAAAAGTCAATTCATTTAAAATTAAATTTCTCTCCTCAGGACACAGAAAAAAGGTCAGTGTTTCTTTCATATTTTAGCCTTGAAATATTTGAAGACAGTGGTAAGAGTCTCTTTGATTTCCCTCTGTGTTCCAGATGTCTTCAGGCCTTTGATTGGTTGCCTTTGATTTGATTGCTTAGATCAGATGCTCTAGCTCCCATATTACACTTCACTGTTTATTACTTCACATTGTAGGTGCCTATATAATTATTGCTAGCTTCTGGGAATCATTGACTCATCTGCAATGAGATGCTGTCAAGAACATAATGTTTGTTTCTGAAACAAAATGAAAATGAGAGTTACTTCCTTCTGTTTACATCAACTACTAATGCAACTGCATTGAATGCCATGATTATAATATTGAAACTGAGTCAATTTCATTCCCATTGTCGACACTGTTTTACAACCACAATCTCTTCATTACTACATACTTGTCCTGTGGGCATAGAACTCTATTTCAATTCTATTCAGCAATCGGTACTAATCCTAATTGCATTCTTTACACGATTTAGATTCTCTGGTCCTCTGATCGTATCTCATACTTTTTGCTGTTGTTCAGTCTCGCAGTCATGTAAGACTCTTTGCAACCCCATGTCCTGCAGCATGCCAGGCTTCTCTGTCCCTCACCATCTCCCAAAGTTTGCCCTGCATAAACTCTACTTCTAATTGAAAACAATTTGAACATTCCAACTCCTACCTTGGTTCAGACTGTCTTCTCTGCTTAAAATGTCTTTTGTTTTTCTTTCTTATCCCTTCAATCTATCTTAACACTATAGTTTGACTCAAAGTTCAAAGTCCTATTGTGATTTTTATTGATCAGGAAATATCTTGGTCATTATTCAAGTATCTCAACATGTGAAGAACACTCTTAATATGCTTGACAAAAGCTTAATGAAAAATAAATAAGCAAAACACAAAAATATGCACAGTGGAAATGCAGAAAAGTGTAGTATTTTTTAAAGCAAATTATTATTTCTCACACTACATTATAATGACACCATAACAATCCCATTGTTGAACTTCCCAGGTGGCGCTAGTGGTAAACAACCCAACTGCCAATCCAAGAGAGACAGGTTTGATCCCTGGGCTGGGAAGATTCCCTGGAGGAGAGCACTGCAACCCACTCCAGAATTCTGCCTGGAGAATCCCATGGACAGAGGAGCCTGGCGGGCTTCAGTCCTACCCTCTCACAGAGTCAGACACCACTAAAGTGACTTAACACACATGCACCCAGTCACATTGTCATAAGCCATAATTGAGAACAAGCTTAAGTCTCTGCATTGCCACTCAGAGGACATCTGCCTACTGATCTGCAAATAATTTTAGACTTTGAACAATCAAGAAATGCCTTCTATTACATAGGTTGACAAGGTGTGATCTGCAAACCAAATCTGTCCTCCTGTCTTTTATAAATAAACTTTTATTGGAACAGAGTCACGCCTATTGATTTATGTATTGCCTACAGGTGAATCCATGCTGCAAGATGCAGACGTGAACAGCTGAAATGGAGACTCTGTGGCCCACAAAGGCTAAAGTAGTTACTGTACAGCTTTTTCCAGAAAAAAGTGCTGCTCCCTGTTCTATTAAATCAAGTCACTGGAGTTGAGATGTTTATATGTTAAGATATGGCAGCTTCTTAAATAATAAACGTACTATACTTCCCATAAACCTAGACTACAAATTGAAAAATAGAATACCAGCTTTTTTGCAATTTCAATAATAAATGTAAGAATAAAAAAGAATTGTGCTCATATTTGTAATAGTAATGCAAGTTGTATTATCTTAAGAAAACCAATGGTTTTTACAGAAAATGAAACTCACAACACAATGTTAAAGAAAGTGTAAAAAACACTATAATATGATTCATATTGTATGAGTTTTACATCCAAACACATCAATATGTCCCTCAGATACAGAGAAAGTGAAAGTCTCTTAGTTGTGTCAGACTCTTTGCGACCCCATGGCCTGTACAGTCCATGGACTTCTCCAGGCCAGAATAATGGAGTGGATAGTCTTTCCCTTCATTCATGGGATCTTCCCAACCCAGGGATCAAACCCAGGTCTTCCGCATTGCAGGCAGATTTTTTACCAGCTGAGCCACAAGGGAAGCCCAAGAATACTGGCCTGGGTAGCCTATCATTCTCCAGGGGATCTGCCTGACCAGGAATTGAACTGGGGTGTCCTGAATTGCAAGAGAATTCTTTACCAACTGAGCTATGAGGGAAGCCCACAGATACAGGGGGACAACCAGAAATTCAACAAAAATTAAGAATCTTTGGATTGTTACCCAATAGCTGATTTTGCTTTTGTATATTTCTGCATTTTGCAAGTATTTAAAGACAAAAATATAGTGTCTAGTTCAACATTTTTAAAAGATCAATGGACTAGAGTGCATGATGAAAATTTTCCCCAAACTTTGGAAAAAAATGCATATGCAACCAAAGTATCACAAGGGCATTATTTCATCTATTTGCCCCATTTATGGTCTCAAGGCAATAGCTAAATAATATTCTCTAAGGTTAACCTCGGAGAAGGCAATGGCACCCCACTCCAGTACTCTTGCCTGGAAAATCCCATGGATGGAGGAGCCTGGTGGGCTGCAGTCCAAGGGGTCGCTGAGGGTCGGACACGACTGAGCGACTTCCCTTTCACTTTTCACTTTCATGCATTGGAGAAGGAAATGGCAACCCACTCCAGTGTTCTTGCCTGGAGAATCCCAGGGACGGGGGAGCCTGGTGGGCTGCCGTCTATGGGGTCGTGCAGAGTCGGACACGACTGAAGCGACTTAGCAGCAAGGTTAACCTCCTTAGGGTTTTGGTGGCATATATATGTGACAGTTTGATGTTAGGGTTCAGCCTTTTTGGTGTCCTTTTCTCTTGGTCAAGTCTGAATATATTTTTAATACATTATAAGAGAAATTCATTTTCTGAAATATTCATTGCAATATACTCTAGATTCCTGTTAACTATTTTTCAGGCTTATTACTATATTAAAAAAGATGACTTCTCAGCAGAAATTTTCCTGGAATCCATTAAACTTAGAAAAGAAGCTTTATTAAATGGGCCAGTCAATTCTTCTACACTCAGGTGAGTTGATTTTTATTTCACTTTAAAAGGAATATAATATGTTCCTAATATGCTCCATTAATCTTTGCAGGAGGCAAACAAGCACGTGTATAAATCTAACTGCCAGATTACCTGTTTAATTGACTAGAAGTCTTTGATTATTTATCTTTCACCACATTTATTATTGTTCACCATGCTACATTAGAAGGAAATTTTTTTTGTTTTTTCTGGATCACAATATTTTCATTCCCTTTATACATACAAACTTTAATAATAAACAAGAACTATAAGTTGTCATTTGTGCTTATATGGATTATATCCTGGAATAATGCTCTAAGAAACAAATTGAGGCTGAGATATTATAATTTTATAGTTTCTAACATGCCTGTTACAGGACTGAGCACATAGTGGGTCGGCAATGGGAAAATTATTCCAGGGTAATTGCACAGAAAAGAAGATAAATACTATGCACAGCACCTGTGCTCACAGCTAAGCATGGCTGACACTTCCTGGGCTACACAGGTGATTGGGAACATTGGGCCCAAGCCTGTTGACAAGTACAGAGTGTGGGAGGTGGAGTGAAAAGCTACAGGTGTGGAGAAGGAGTGTGGGGAAGAAGGAACAAGTGTGCATCAGAAATTGTATTCATCTTTGGTGAAGATTTTCCTTTCAACCCTGGACTATTCAAACTTTGTTACCATAGACATACGGAACAAATCCTGACTTAAAAAAAAAAGTGTTTTCAGTTAGAGAATATGTGCTCTATGATTTGCATGTTAAATTGAAACATACTTTCAGGGAATCAGGAATTAATCACATGTTTAAGAATGTAAAGGAATAACTGAAGAAAAAGAGTGGGGGAATATGTGAATGACATAGTTGTACATGTACAGGACATCTTGAAGTGTTATATGTGTTCTTGGAGTATAAATTTATAAAATCTGAGTGAAAATAACAGAGTGTTTAATTTCAATTCCTAATGAGATATAGAATTTTTAGAGAATTCTATGTGGAATGAACTTCCCTTTATATTGAGTGCCATTTCAGGTTTTGGTAAGAATTTAGGAAGTAGCTTTGAAAAGAATGAATTTTAATGTCAGAAAAAGACAGTAGAGGCATTTTGGAGGGAAAGAGGCTAAATTAAAAAATAATAATAATTCAATGCACTCTTTTTCCCCATAAGTACTCTCATTCTATGCCTAGGTCAGGAAGATCCCCTGGAGGAGGGCATGACAACCCTTCCAGTGTTCTTGCCCAGAGAATCTCATGGACAGAGGAACCTGGCAGGCTACAGTCCATGGAGTCACAAAAACATCCGACAATACTGAGGGAATAACATTACATTTCATTCAAATTTTGCTTCAGATTTCTCTGAATCAACTTTTATATTTTGTCCACAGGAACCAAGAAAACCAGAGTGCTGAAGTCACTTTCATTCTCTTGGGCTTCTCAAAATATCCCGAACTCCAGATACCCTTTGTCCTGTTATTCTTAACCATCTACTCCGTCACTGTGCCAGGGAACGTGGGCATGATCCTAATTATCAAGATAAATCCCTACTCCACACCCCTATGTACTACTTCCTCAGACATTTGTCTTTTGTTGATCTCTGTTACTCAACAGTAGTTACACCCAAGCAACTAGAAAACTTGACTGTGGAAGACAGAACCATCTCCTTCATAGGATGCATCATGCAATTCTTCTTTGCCTGCATATTTGTGGTGACAGAGACATTCCTGTTGGCAGTGATGGCATATGACCGATTTGTGGCCGTTTGCAACCCTCTTCTCTACACAGCTGTCACGTCCCAGAAGCTTTGTTCCTTATTGGTGGGTGCATCATACTCTTGGGGTACAGTCTGTTCCCTGACTCTTACCCACTTTTCATCCGAATTGTCCTTTAGAGGAAATAATATCATAAATAACTTTGTCTGTGAGCACGCGGCCATTGTTGCTGTTTCCTGCTCTAACCCCTACATTAGCCAGGAGATCATTTTAGTCTCTGCCACGTTTAATGAAATAAGCAGCCTGATGATTATTCTCACCTCCTATGTTTTCATTTTTATCACTGTCCTGAAGATGCCTTCAACTGGGGGGTGCCACAAAGCCTTCTCCACCTGTGCCTCCCACCTGACTGCCATTACCGTCTTCCACGGGACCATCCTTTTCCTCTACTGTGTTCCTGACTCCAGAAGTTCACGGCTCATGGCCTCTGTCTTTTACACAGTGGTCATCCCCATGCTGAACACACGGATCTACAGCCTCGGGAACAAAGATGTGAAAGAGACTGCTAGGAAGCTAGTCAATACCAAATTATTATGTCAATGAATGCAAAATGGCTTAGGTTTGTTTTTTCATTTACAAGAGCACTGTGGAGAACTGTCCAAGTTTTGTAGCATTTTTAATAGCATTTCAAATTCCACTTTTTAGGAAGGAAAACAGTGCACACATTTAACGTAATTCCCTTGTTGATACATTGCTCAACCACTTTAGTAAATTGTAGAGACTTAGCAGTAAAATAATAAATAACACCTAATTAAAGCCTAGACTATTTAAGTCTCTAGATAAAGTGTTTGTCATGTAAAGATTTCTGAGTAAAGACACATTACCATTTGGCTGTTCATGTGAGTCTTCTTTTTTTCTTTCCTTTAAGTCTTTATAAGTCATCGAAGAGTGGATTTGAGTTGTCATGAAAGTTTATAGTTAACCATGAGGGAGTTACATCAGTTGAATCATAGTAACTAAGAGTTGTTCAACACTAAGACACTAAAGTTAAAAGACAGTCCTGTGCTTGGTTGCTCAGTTATGTCGGACTCTTTACAATTCTATGGGCTTTAGCCTGCCAGGCTCCTGTGTCCATGGAAAGAATACTGGAGTGGGTAGCCATTCTCTTCTCCAGAGGATCTGCATGACCAGTAATCAAACGTATGTCTCCTGCATTGCAGGCAGATTCTTTACCATCTAAGGTACCAGGGAAGCCTAAATTTAAAGGATATATTTATTTAACACCGCATAGAAAGAATTGGTACATTATAAGTACAAAGAAGTCATGTCTCTGCCCCCACAAAGTCCTGAATAAGATTTGGTAAAATTCTACTTGTTAATATAAAATTTATTTGTTCTTTGTACATAAATCATCAAAAATAAAATTAAGAAATGCACACTTCAGAAATAGTTCCAGCTAAATCTAAAACAGTATTTCATGTCAGTCAAATTACATATAAAATAGCTATTGATGTACAATGATAACATAACAGAGAACTTCATCGGTAAGTAACATTAATGGTGGATTGAATGGGGGCCCTGCTAATATCAATTAGAGCATCTTGGTTAACCTGACTTAATTTTGCCCAACTAGCAAATTCATGGACTTCCCTGGTGGCTCAGATGATAAAGAATCCACTTGCAATGCAGGAGACCTTGGTTCTATCCCTGGGTGGGGAAGATCCCCTGGAGAAAGGGAGGGCAACCCACTCCAGTATCCTTGCCTGGAGAATCCCATGACAGAGGAGCCTGGTGGGCTTCAGTCCATGGAGTTACAAAGATTCAGACACGACTGAGCAACTAACACACTTCACAGTAAACTCACATCCAGTCTAAGGAGTGAATTCTATGTGCTGTGGTGCTTCCCAGCTGGCACTAGTGGTAAAGAACCTGCCTACCAATGCAGGAGATGTAGGAGACATGGGTTCAGTCCCTGGATTGGGAGGATCCTCTGGAGGAGGGCATGGCAACCCATTCCAGTATTCCTGCCTGGAGAATTCCATAGACAGTGAAGCCTGGTGGGCTACAGTCCATAGAGTGGCAAGGAATCAAACACCACTGAAGCGACTTAGCATGCACACACCTTGATATCAGGTGTACCCAGCCCCTCCTCCCTAAATAGACTCTACTATCACATAAGATATATATTATCTGCCAGAAATTGGGGGAAAAGCCTAACACCTCTATGTGAAAAACTATATTTTTTTCCCTGCTAATGCTATGCTATGCTAAGTCACTTCAGTCATGTCCGACTCTGTGCAACCCCATAGACGGCAGCCCACCAGGCTCCCCCCCTGTCCCTGGGATTCTCAAAATTTTATATATAATTTACTGACAAGAACAGGCAAGAACACTGGAGTGGGTTGCCATTTCCTTCTCCAGTGCATGAAAGTGAAAAGTAAAAGTGAAGTTGCTCAGTCATGTCCGACTCTTAACGACCGCCTGGACTGCAGCCTACCAGGCTCCTCTGTCCATGGGATTTTCCAGGCAAGAGTACTGGAGTGGGGTGCCATTGCCTTCTCTGGTTTCCCTGCTAAGCATTTTGTCTAATAGTAATTCTATGTTCATCCATGTAAGAAGAACCGCCAAACTTATTCTACAGTGTCTGTAGCATTTTAGATTCCCAGGCATAATATATAACTCTTCTGGTTGCTTCATATCCTTGCTAATCATTGCTATTATATACTTTTATTATAGCAAATCTACTGGATATAAATTGATATCTCATCATGACATTGATTTGCATTTTCCTAATAACTAAATATGTTGAGAATATTTTCACATGCTTGTTGGACATTTGTAAATTTTGTGTTGTATCTGCTTTGACTTTTTGTCTTTATTGTTTCTTTTCTGTACCTTTTCTTTTCACTTTATTGATAATGTTTTTAATATACAAATATTTTAAATTTTGAGGAAGTTCAATTTAGCAATTTATTTATTTATTTTTGTTGCTTATGTCTTTGTTTCCCTAAGAATCTACTGCCAAATTCAAGGGCATGAAATGTAAGGCCTGTGTTTTTCTTGTAAGAGTTTTATAGTTTATGCTCTTTCATTCAGGTCCTTGTTCACTTTCTGAGTTACCTGTTGTATATAATATGAGGCAAGTGTCCAATCCCGTAATTTTACTTGTGAATGCCCAATTGTCCTGGCATCATTTATTTGAAGAAGAATCTATTCTTTCTCCAATGAATATTAAGAGAATCATAACCTCAGAAGCACCATGATGATGGTGAGGTACAAGTTGGGAGAAATCAGAGCCCATATAGGGCACAGCTGCCCAGTCAAAATGTATTTTGAATCTTCCACTAGTGAGAAATAAGCTTGTTATTGTTGTCAGTCACTAAGTCGTGTCTGAGTCTTTGCCACCCCATGGACTGCAGCATGCCAGGCTTCCCTGCCCTTCACTGTCTCCTGGAGTTTGCTCACACTCATGTCCATTGAGTCGGTGATGCCATCTGACCATCTCATCCTCTGCTGCCCTCTTCTCCACTAGCCTTCAATCATTCCCAGCATCAGGGTCTTTTCCAGTGAGTCAGCTCTTCATGTCAGGCGGCCAAAGCACTGGACCTTCAGCTTCAGCATCAGTCCTTCCAATGAATATTCAGGGTTGATTTCCTTCAGGATTGACTGGTTGGATCTTGCTGTCCGAAGGACTCTCAGGAGTCTTCCCCAGCACCACAATTTGAAAGAACAATTCTTCGGCACTTTGTCTTCTTTATGGTCCAGCTCTCACATCCATACCTGACTACTGGAAACACCATGGCTTTGACTATATGGACTTTTGTTGGCAAAGTGATGTCTCTGGTTTTGAATATGTTGCCTAGTTTTGTCATAACTTCCTCCCACGGAGCAAGTGCATTTTAATTTCATGGGTGCAGTCACCATAAAGCAATGATTTTGGAGCCCAAGAAAGTAAAATCTTTCACTGCTTGCACTTCAGCTCCTTTTGCATCCAATTATTATTATTTTTAACCTGTGTCCTTAAAGCCAAGTTGGGTAGTTACCAAAATTAGTGAAAATATCATCCTTTGCATAAACAGATATTTTTAGAAAACATATCATCCAAAATTTTATTTTAGATTCAGTAATAAATATAAACATCTGAGAACATTCTATATTTGAAAAGCCAATGGAAGCTGTTTTCTATCAATAGAATCAATAGTGTAAATATAAAATAAAGTTTATAGTACAAATATTGTAAAGTACAAAATAAACAGTATAATTATAGTTTAGCAGCCATATGTTTAGAAACATAACAATATATATATATACCTTCATAAGAATATTTTAAAAATTAAATATGGATTAATAAAAGATAAATCTATTGCTATATAATTTCCCCTTGTGGATTTATGTATTTTATATCCACATAAAAATTTTAAAAATGGTGTTGCTTATTTTTTAAGATTAAATGAGTAAAGTTGTTAATACAAATGGCCTAAGGCTTTAGGGAAATAATATACAATCAATATACCACCTGGGACAGAGTTCAGAGTTAAAATGTAATTAGTTGAGTTGCAGTCATCAAGGCAGTACCTCAGTTATATTCTCTAGTTTTCACATCCCTAAGGTCATGATGGCATATATTTGTGATACAGTTTGGTGCCAGGATTTACTTTTCAGGCTTGATCTTATCTTTGGTATCTCTGAGTTTTCTTAACAGGTTGGAAAATCATAAAGTATGAAATAATTAATGAAAAATACTGGGCACTTTTACTACCCTTTTCAGGTGTGTTTCTATTAAGTCCTAAGCAGCAGCATTGCTGGAGTTCATTAATCTTAGCAAAGAGTTCTTCACTAAATGACTCATTCAAGTTCTTCTGTATTTAGGTGAGTTGACTCATGTCTCTTTTGTTTTACTTAAAAAAGAAAATACAAAGATCCAGTAATCTTTGTAGGAGACAGACACATGTGTAGAACAAAGTGTGCACAAAGAACCACGTTTTGGCTGAGAAGGTTTATGGAGTTATATTCCAATTCTCTCTTTCACATAATTTGTATCCTAGTTTTCTCATTGGGTATCAACCATAAAGTCGGAAATGGAGAATTCTCCTTTTGGCAAAAGGGAGAATTATAACAAAGTGGGCCTTGTCTTCAAGATTTTCCTGTAATTTTCTAGAAATAAAGTGACAGTAACAACCATATTTATAAATAATAGGGATATAACCTACAGTAATTGTGAGTGATAAATATGCAAGTTTGTCTCTATACAGAGGGGATGAAACAATGAGTCATGTCTAGAAAAGTAGGTGGTAAAATAAAGTAAACATCATAAGAAAGAATAAAATGGGGAAATAAATTATAAAGAAATAGGCATGTACTATATAGCAGAGGTTGATAAATCCACCTTCACCAAGAAGGATGTATTAAGTGATAACGAGGTTGAATTTATAGATCCAAGCACTTTTTGGAAAAGTCATACTGAATAATGTTAATGTTATACATTTGCTATTAACATTTATTTGGAATCTTAAAGCCACTATTATATTAAACAATCATGGAAAATTATTCTCATAATCTTGCACAGAGCTTTTTAAATTGAAGGAATGTGGCTGGAATAATAGTCATAATCAATCTTTGCAGTGCTGAGACCTTACAAAGTATTGTTACAGAGGGTCTGTTGTGGACATGGTCTTTGGAAGGTATCTTTCTTACAAGTTCATCATGTGGGAATCAGAGAAAGCTATAGTGTGGTGAGAAAACCTAGAGGAAAATAAGGAAACGTGCATCTTAAACCAAGGGTTCTAATGGAATTCTACAGTGTTTCTATTGTGTGGCTTGCAGAAGAAGGGATTTCTGCATTGTCTTCCCCAATGTGTCCACCAGTTGATAGATGTCCATGCTTGTGCTGGAGTTTCACAAACATGTCAGGTGTTTGAAATCATAACAATTATTCATAATTCTAATATATAAAAAGGTAAATATCTGTTCTACCATGTCTTACAGCATTTGAATTCATTATTGAAGTATCTACTTCCAATCTAGTGATTTAAAAATTTATATTACTATTCTTATCTTACTATAGAGGAAAAGTTACTGATTATCTTGATCAGTAATAATCAAGAAATATTCTGGTGTCCCATTTGAAATAGGTGTTTTCCAGCCACTTTTCTTTGGAAGAACTAAAAACTTAATTCAAAATGGCAGAGTATATATTTGATCCATTATGAAGCCTATATGCTTTCTCCAGTACTTTCACAGTTCTTATTTGTGTCACCCAAGCTCCAAAATCTGCTACAATGGAAAAAAAATGAGTTTTCTGTTCAATATTGTTTCAACTATTATCACAGGAAGCATAACACATATTTTGTTTTGAAACTTCTGATGAATAATACAATTGGCTATGAAGAATACATTTAAACATTTTCAAAATTAATTCAACATAAGTGAAAAAGTTTAGTATGTTTTATAGCATAGTTCCAGAATGGGTTGAGAATTTGGAATAACTAGGAATAAGAAAGGAATTGAAAGGAGATACAACAACCAAGAAAATATTATATTAACTGTTTTGCAGAGATGTTGCTGCTGCTGCTGCTAAGTCGCATCAGTCGTGTCTGACTCTGTGCGACCCCATAGACGGCAGCCCACCAGGCTCCCCCGTCCCTGGGATTCTCCAGGCAAGAACACTGGAGTGGGTTGCCATTTCCTTCTTCAATGCATGAAAGTGAAAAGTGAAAGTGCAGAGATGTTACCATTATACAAATTAGCATATAAGTTAATTGTCTCATAGCTCAGGAGGTGAGGCAGGTAAGAAACAGTGGAACCTAATGACATGCTTTTCTCCAATACATGTAATTGGATTGTCGTATCAGGTGTTTTCACAAAGCTCAGAGTCACGCAAAGACAATGTCTCCTGAAAGCATCTGATAATAATGAGTTTTATTATTTGAAATAAAGCAGGACCTAATCTGTTTTAGTTCTTTGTTTCTGAAGATCATACACAATGAAAATTATTATTGGCTGTATAGCTGACATACAAGTGAACATTAGCATTTGAAATAAAGCAGAAGTATAGCATTTACAGAAACACTGTAAACAGAGACCCAGTGAGCTTCTCAACACATTTTCTATTCTCTCACCTATTTCAAAGTTTAGTTTTTACTCTTCTGAATCAACATTGATATTTTGTCCACAGGAACCAAGCAAACCAGAGTGCTGAGGTCACTTTCATTCTCTTGGGCTTCTCAGAATATCCTCAGCTCCAGCTGCCCCTGTTCCTGGTCTTCCTGACCATCTACACGGTCACTGTGCTGGGGAACCTGGGCATGATCCTGATCATCAAGTCAGTTCCAGGCTCCACACGCCCAGGTCCTTCTTTCTCAGCCACTTATCCTTCGTTTATTTCTGTTACTCGACATTAGTTACACCCAAGCTACTAGAAAACTTGGTTGTGAAAGAAGAACCATCTCCTTCACAGGATGCCTCATACAATTCTTTGTCTGCATATTTGTGGTGACAGAGACATTCCTGTTGGCAGTGATGACATATGACCGATTCGTGGCCGTTTGTAGCCTCTTCTCTATGCTGTTGTGATGTCCCAGAAGCTTTGTTCCTTGCAGTTGTCTGCATTATACTCTTGGAGTATAGCCTGTTCCTTAATATACATATACTTTTTATCAACATTATCCTTTTGTGGGACTAAGTTCATAAATAACTTTGTCTGTGAGCATGCGGCCATTGTTGCTGTTTCCTGCTCTGACCCCTACACTAACCAGGAGATCATTTTAGTCTCTGCCACATTCAGTGAAGTAAGCAGCCTGATGATTATTCGCACCTCCTATGTTTTCATTTTTATCACTGTCTTAAGGATGCTTTCGACTGGGGGGGGGCGCCACAAAGTCTTCTCCACCTGTGCCTCCCACCTGACCACCATTACCATCTTCCATGGGACCACTCTTTTCCTCTGCTGCTGCTGCTGCTAAGTCGCTTCAGTCGTGTCCAACTGTATGTGACCCCATAGACTGGACTATGCAGCCCACCAGGCCCCCCCATCCCTGGGATTCTCCAGGCAAGAACACTGGAGTGGGTTGCCATTTCCTTCTCCAATGCATAAAAGTCAAAAGTGAAAGTGAAGTCGCTCAGTCGTGTCCAACTCTTAGCGACCCCATGGACTGCAGCGCACCAGGCTCCTCTGTCCATGAGATTTTCCAGGCAAGAGTACTGGAGTGGGGTGCCATTGCCTTCTCCATCCTTTTCCTCTACTGTGTTCCTAACTCCAGAAGTTCATGGCTCATGGTCAAGGTGGCCTCTGTCTTTTACACAGTGGTCATCCCCATGCAGAACCCAGTGATCTACAGCCTCAGGAACAAAGATGTGAAAAAGTCAGTGAAGAAATTAATCAATAAAAATTGTTCTGTGACAAAATGTAAAGCTAGAAAGATTTTTTGAGAGTAAGAGTTTCTCAATAGCAAATTGAATCATGAACCTATTTTAATCTTGCAATTGACAGGCCAATTTCTGTTCACTCTTTTATTTTATTAAAGTAACTTTAAAATTACAAATAAAAATAGAAAGAAAAGACTACTTCAACTAAAAGTTTGATACAAACATTGAATTGTAATTTTTTGTGTGTATAATATCTGACCTTGTATTTGTCCTGGTTAAATTTCAGTTTAATTCAAGTCATGTGAACTGCAGGACTTTTAAAAGGATCTGAAGAGTTATAGCCTACAGTAAGGAAGTTTACATCTTAATGTAAAAGTAGTACATTGAGAGCTGCTCAGCATAAAACTCTAAGTATCTTAAGACTTTATTAATTCCATAAGAAACAATTTGGCTTTGGAAGATTCCCAGGCAAACAAAGACAAATGAAATATATCTAACTTAAATAGTTCATAATATGGTATAGTTTAAATATAATTGATAATATAACCAGATATAAATTATTTTCTATGTGCTAGTGCAAGAAAATGATAGAAATGTTGGAGGTGTAATGTATACCTATCACTTAAGTTTTTACACGTACATCATTGTGGTTGTACATTTTATTTTTTTAAATTTTATTTTACTTAACTTTACAGTATTATATTGGTTTTGCCATACATCAAAATGAATCCGCCACAGGTATACATGTGGTTGTACATTTCGAAATGTATTTATCTATCTCTTTTACTAGAAATTTTACTCAGGTAATTTTCAATTCATTTTAAGCTACAGTATCTTTAAACCAGTTCTCCGATGATAGTATAACAACCAACAAATTGATTATGATTTAGCGTACAGATTTCAGTAAAGCATTAGCTATTTATTCATGAAAAAGAAACATTTATGAACTCCAGTAGGTTGCAACAACAGCTATTTTTGAAATAGTGACTTTACTGAGGCAGCTCTGCTGATATGAGGCAGGTCACTCGAGCTTCAGGGCTGAGCTAATGGACCAACTAATCTTCAGTCTACAGACCTGCATGTAAATCATCCTCCTTGGACCATTCTTATGTTGGAAGCAATCAAGTCCCTGTTTGGGTCTCATCTATGTTTGGGTCAAAGTAAAAAAAAAAAAAAAAAAAGGCTAAACTCAAAGGCAAGGTTTGAAAATTTTTGCTTCTTGTAGAGCTGTTATGTTTTAGGTCAGGGGTATAGGGTGACATGAAGAAGTTGGCTCAATATTTGTTCATGTGTGATGCGTGTCTTCTCAGGCAGGTCTGACATTGTGATGCCATAGACTGTGACCCCTCACGCTCCTCTGTTCATGGACTTTTCCAGGCAAGAATACTGGAGTGGGTCACCATTTCCTCCTCTAGGGGAACTTCCCAATATCGGAATCTAATCCAGGCCTCTCAGGATTGAACCAGAGTCTCTGGGGTCTCCTTCATTGGCAGGCAGATTCTTTACCACTAGCGCCACCTGGAAAGCCCTGGCTCAATATTCACCAAATATTAACTAAAACATTTACTTCATCAAAGATATTCTTTCTTGATAATTCCAGGTAATTCTATAGTAAATAGCAGAGAATCCATGACTATGACTGGTTTTACCAAAGGATTTAATAATTGATGGGGCATTTGATTGCTTTAAGGAAATGACTGATTGAGATTAAATGTAGGAACTGGCCCTTCATGCATTGGAGAAGGAAATGGCAACCCACTCCAGTATTCTTGCCTGGAGAATTCCAGGGACAGAGGAGCCTAGTGGGCTGCCGTCTATGGGGTTGCACAGAGTCGGACACGACTGAAGCGACTTAGCAGCAGCAGCAGCAGCAACGGGCTTCCCTGGCTTCCCTGGTGGCTCAGACAGCAAAGTGTCTGACTGCAATGTGGGAGACCGGGATTCAATCCCTGGGTCGGAAATATCCCCTGGAGGAAGAAATGGCAACCCACTCCAGTACCCTTGCCTGGAGAATTCTATGGACAGAGGAGCCTGGTGGGCTACAGTCCATGGGGTTGCAAAGAGTCAGACAGGACTGAGCGACTTCACTTCAATCATGATTAAGGTTTATAAGCCAAAAGTAGGGAGGGGCCATGTGTTGTAGATGTAATGCAACATATTAAATATTACATTTCCTTCCATGATTTAGAGCTTTCCATGAAAATTAAATATTTACCGTAATGCTTTACCCTAAATCATATGTCTTTTATTGTTTAGGAATATACAGCAAAATTCCCGACCCTCTTTATGCATGGCCAATAGAGATAGGAATTTAACTTTTGTTTGTCATCCAAGGGTCATAACCAAATGTTCCTATCCAATACAGGGAGCCCAGTCTGGTGGTCTGTGATAACCGGGAGGAATGGAATGAGGAGAGCGGAGGGAGCCTAGGCAGGAAGGGGATGCATGTGTAATCATGGCTGATTAGCATTGTTGTATGGCAGAAACCAACACAGCATCACAAAAATTAAAAAAAAATCAGAAACAAAAATAGTGTGTTGTGTGTCTGTGTGTAGTTTAATAAAGATCTGTTACTAACACAAAAATGATTTAGAAAATTTGAGAATGCATCATGTAATGTCTGACATATACAGTAATGTTTTAAGATAACAATTAAAATATACTGTTTTAAATATCAAATTTGAAGTTATGTAACTTGTAATTGGAGAAGGCAATGGCACCCCACTCCAGTACTCTTGCCTGGAAAATCCCATGGGCAGAGGAGCGTGGTAGGCTGCAGTCCATGGGGTCGCTAAGAGTCGGACACGACTGAGCGACTTCACTTTCACTTTTCACTTTCATGCACTGGAGAAGGAAATGGCAACCCACTCCAGTATTCTTGCCTGGGGAATCCCAGGGACAGGGGAAGAGCCCGGTGGGCTGCTGTCTATGGGGTCGCACAGAGTCGGACACGACTAAAGTGACTTAGCAGCAACTTGTAATTTGATTCTCATTAGATTTTTATATTAAGTAGAAAAGAAAACAAAAGAGAAAAGGATAAAATAGTTGCAAAATCCTTTTAGTATAGATTATTTTTGCTTGGTAAATGCTCTTGAATAGGCAGTTTATTTATATAAATGCAATGCAAACTCTTTTCCAAAAACTCTTAGGTTGCACTTTGAATCTAAAAGTAAACATTTTAACTACGAAGCTCAATGCATTGATATGTTAGATAACATAGGTTAGTTCACTAATGATTATATTAAGTAACATTTATGAACTACTGTTTCCACGGATGGATTTACACGCTGCTGCTGCTGCTGCTAAGTCACTTTAGTCGTGTCTGACTCTGTGCGACCCCATAGATGGCAGCCCACCAGGCTCTGCCATCCCTGGGATTCTCCAGGCAAGAACACTGGAGTGGGTTGCCATTTCCTTCTCCAATGCATGAAAGTGAGAAGTGAAAGTGAAGTCGCTCAGTCATATCCGGCTCTTATCTTTAAAACTTTTGGATGTAGCAAGTATAAATATAACTTTTCTTCCTTGAAAGACTATGACTAAATGGTTGCTGAGGATACGCACAATTCTGCTAAGAACTGTACAGTTCAATGTTCACTTCTTTCTGGAGCAATAATTACAAAACCTGGATCTGGTGCATGATGTATACATGCCAATATTAATATGTTGACTAACTAAAGGAGGCAACAGCCAATATACTGATTGATATTGGGCATGTATCTTACTATATTATTCTATTACAAGACATTTTCCTTACATAACTAAAGTCAAAGTGTGTTAGTTGCTCAGTCATGTCCAACTGTTTGTGAGTCCATAGACTGTAGCCTGGGCTTCCTCTGGTGGCCTGGTGGCAAAGAATCTGCCCGCTACACAGAGGACACAGGAGACCTGGGTTTGATCCCTGGGTGGAGAAGATCCCCTGGAGAGGACATGGCAACCCATTCCAGTCTTCTTGCCTGGAGAATCCCATGGACAAAGGAGCCTGGCGGGCTACAGTCCACAGGTACACAGAGTCATATATGACTGAAGCGCCTGAGCATGCATGCATGGACTGTAGCCCGCCAGGATCCTCTGCCCATGGAATTCCCCAGGCAAGTATGCTGGAGTGGGTAGCCATTCTCTTCTCCAGGTGATCTTTCCCCATCCAGGGGTCAAACCCACATCTCCTGCATTGAAGGTAAATTCTTTACCTTCTGAGCCACCAGGGAAGCCCTTACATAAGGGAAATTCAGAATCAAAAAATGTAAAAAGTTTAAAAATATAAAATCTACTAGATTTAGTAAGAAATTATTAAAAGAGCTTTTGATTCACGTTTATCAAAAGATAGTTTCTTGATCTGTGATACCTATTTGCATTCTTCCATATTCTACCAACATAGCATCTCCAGTTCTGAACATGGTACTCTTCCAGTGTGATCATTACTGTGCAATATCTTGATTCATTTTTTCTTTTTTTTAAAAAATCAATTCTTCAATACTTTAAAAGAAGTATTTTCCTGTTATAACCTTCTAGTGAGGTTTATGTTTTCCCAAAGAAATTCAAGCAAGAAGTGGTAAATTGGGGGAAGACTTTCAAAGATGAGTATTTGGACAATATCTTTAGCCTTAAACACAGGCCAAACATCATGTGAATAGAAAATTGGATTCCAATAACCAATGGTCTGTAGTAATATTATGGTTTATAAATTATCCTTTGTGGATGACTGTAATAGAGTGTTCACTGAAACAAATGTCTTGAAAAATTGGGTGTCTGATGAAGAATACTGTCATGAAAGTTGTGGTGATCACAGGAAATGGGAGAAAATGAGGTATGGGTTCTTTTGATTGTCCTGGGGAGTTTGCAGTAGGAAACGACAAAATTCTGGGCATCAACACTTTGGCAAAAATTACTTTGAAAGAAGTTGAAATTCTTATGGTAGCCCTAAAAGAATCTTCTTTTTTATTAAGCCACTAGGAAATTTCCCTAAATTTCTCAGTGGGAAAACTGTGTGTCAGGGACTATATAGTCCTCAACATTATAAAATAAATTTCTTTATCACATGATCTCTGGCATTCTGCAATATTGTTGGCATTCCAGTCTATTTTTATGTTTTCCCCCAGTTGCTTGTTGGTGTCTGTTAAGATACAGTCTGATTTTGTATCAGGCAAATGAAACACTTCTCCCTTTGAAAAACTTTTTTCAACAATCTGTCTGGGTCCATTAACAATTTATTTTAATATCTCTCTGGCTTAGACTCTTGAACCTCAACATTTCTCCTGACAAATATTTTCCTATAGTTTAACTTGTTGTCTTTCTTCTAATTTTTCTTCTGTTTTTCTTTCTCACTGTACTTGTTGTAGTTGTTTAAAAAATAGCAAATTCTGTAAATAAAACCATTTAGTCATTTATTCTTTAAATGAGTACTTGGCACTTACCACTTTCACAAATCTTTAAATCTGAATTTGAAATAATTTTTTTAACAAAAAAGATGCCATATCACAAATAATTAAGACATCCATTTTTTAAAATGTATTTACATAATGCAATCCCAACCTCTCTGTGGGAGCATGCACAATCTGGGCTTCTCTATCTAGAAGCACTGTCAAAGCTTATGAAATTAAGGTCTTCAAGCTTTAACTAAACTACATATTGGAGGATAAAACACTGTTTGGATCCCTGGTCTGGGAAGATCCCACATGTCACGTGGCAACTAAGCCTGTGCACCATGACTGCCGAGCCTGTGCTCTGGAGCCAGGAGCCAAAAATAAATAAATACTTTACAAAAGAAACAAGGCAGTATCATATACACAGTCCTTGCTTTAACTAAAACTAGGATGCAATTCTGAACAAAATTTGGAAGAAAGGAATTTAGAATTACAAAGTAATACTCTGTAGAATTAATAAACTTGTTGCACTAATTATCTTTGGTCTACATGGACTTCAACTATCTTTATCATTTATATTTGATTTACTAATAAAAAGCATACTAAGAAATCTGTAAAATAGCAAAAAAGTCAAAAACCAAAATCTTCTATTTCAAGTGATTCTCTTTTAAAATTTAGCTCCTTTGATTGGATTTATAAGCATATTTGTTGATTCCATCCCTGACAAAGCTTCAGTTGAAATATCAGGCCAACTGCATTAATGTGGTGACAATAGATGCTCAAACAAGTAAGCAGATATTTTCTTTATTTCTTAGCCCTATATTAAAAATAGCTTACACTTGTAAATGGGAACCTCAATTAGCTGCTGAGTTATAGGTTGCCCATTTGGCTAAACTTCCAAAATTAGGTGCACCAGAATTGTCAATCCCTTTGAATAATTTGTGTAATCTTTGTTTTCCCACACCCCTACATATGTGTATATCATTTCCTACACAGGAAACTCTGTGTGTGTGTGTGTGTGTGTGTGTGTGTGTGTGTGTATGTGTGTGTATGTTCAGTTGTGTCTGACTTTTTGAGACCCCCTAGACTGTAGCCCTCCAGGTTCCTCTGTCCATTGAATTGTCCAGGCAAGAATACTGGAGTGGTTGCCATTTCTTCCTCTAAAGAAACTATATAGTATCATCTTATTGGGTCAATATTTTATATGGCCTTTTTTTTCTTTCTTGATATGTGACATAAAGGAGTAGGTGCAGGGATCACATGGATGAATTAAAAATATTAGTTCTATGACCTCTGTGACTGTAGTACAGAAATATAGCTGGATCTATGGGAAACAGTGGAAACACTGTCAGACTTTATTTTATGGGGCTCCAAAATCACTGCAGATGGTGACTGCAGCCATGAAATTAAAAGACATTTACTCCTTGGAAGGAAAGTTATGGCCAACCTAGATAGCATATTCAAAAGCAGAGACATTACTTTGCCAACAAAGGTCCATCTAGTCAAGGCTATGATTTTTCCAGTGGTCATGTATGGATGTGAGAGTTGGACTGTGAAGAAAGCTGAGCGCCGAAGAAGTGATGCTTTTGAACTGTGGTATTGGAGAAGACTCTTGAGAGTCCCTTGGACTACAAGGAAATCCAACCAGTCCATTCTCAAGGAGATCAGTCCTGGGTGTTCACTGGAAGGACTGATGCTGAGGCTGAAACTCCAATACTTTGGCCACCTCATGCGAAGAATTGACTCATTGGAAAAGACTCTGATGCTGGGAGGGATTGGGGGCAGGAGGAGAAGGGGACAGCAGAGGATGAGATGGCTGGATGGTATCACCAACTCGATGGACATGAGTTTGAGTGAACTCTGGGAATTGGTGATGGACAAGGAGGCCTGGCATGCTGCAATTCATGGGGTCACAAAGCATTGGACACGACTGAGCGACTGAACTGAACTGAACTGATCAGCAGTATCATCAATCAGTCAGTCAGTTCAGTTGCTCAGTCGTGTCTGCCTCTTTGTGACCCCATGGGCTGCAGAATGCCAGACTTCTCTGTCCATCACCAACTTCCAGAGCTTACTCAAACTCATGTCCATCGAGTCAGTGATGCCATTCAACCATCTCATCCTCTGTCGGCCCCTTCTCCTCCTGCCTTCAATCTTTCTCAACTTCAGGGTCTTTTCCAATGAGTCAGTTCTTTGCATCAGTTAGCCAAAATATTGGAGCTTCAGCTTCAGCATCAGTCCTTCCAATGAATATTCAGAACTGATTTCCTTTAGGATGGACTGGTTGGATCTCCTTGCTGTCCAAGCTAAGATCATGACACCTAATCAATATCCACTGTACCTACCCGTAGCTGATGGTACTCATACTCAGGGCATGAATAATAAGCCTAACTGGCTAAATGCACAAATATGTATAGTATCATGTTGTGTGTTTTGTACAGTGCAATGTTAAGTGTGTTTCCATATCAATATAAGTAGAGATATATAAGACTAAAAAGCACATTGTATCAGCCATAATTTGGGTTAGGTTCATTGGAAAATATACTAATGTAATTTTTCATGATTTTAAGAAGTATAGCCTCTGTATGGTCTTCCCAGGTGGCACTAGTGGTAAGGAACCCTCCTGCCCATGCAGGAGACATAAAGAGACAGGGGTTCAATTCCTGAGTCAGGAAGATCCCCTGGAGGAGAGCATGGCAACCAGCTCCAGTATTCTTGCCTGGAGAATCCCAGGAACTTGGTGGGCTACAGTCCATGGGGTCACTAAAGCGACTTAGCATGCACAAACACAGCCTCTGTATGGAGGTGAATTATTTTTAAAAGCATCAGCAATAGGTCAATGACAAAAGAAATCATACTGTAAATTACAGAAGAGGAATTTTCCTTTAGTTATTCTGTCTATAGCTCATGACAATAAACTCTGTAAGAATTCTTCAAGGTTTGAGTCCCTAGGGTTAGGTGGTTAGATATAAAACAAATTAAAACACCATCATGAAGTATAATTTCTAAGTCTGCCTATACCTCAAGGACATGTTCATTCTCCTGCAATTTCTTGACTGTTGCAAAAATAACAGATTATATTTCTTGCTATTATTATTAACTATATTTTGCAAGAATCATCAACTTTCTGATTAAAGGACTGGAAACGTTTAAACAAAATTTCAATTTTGATACAAAATGTGTATGCAGCATATTAGTGTTAGCAAGGAATCCATCAGAGAAATACACCAGGGATAGCTGGCATTTGGTGAGTTGATTTAACCTAGGATCATCCTTTCTCTCTGATCTGAGGGATATGGAATCCAGAAGATTTTTGGCAGAGGAAACCTATATGAACTGAAAACAGCAATAAACAGGCTAAATTCTACTTTTATTAGTCCCAGGATCATCGGGCATGTGCAGTTATATGTTTAACCCCAGAGAAATTTACTATTATATTTTTCTTTATGTGTTAAAAATGTTTAATCTTTCCCAGGCCAATTCTGCTGTATCATATGACTGCCATAACCCAATCAATGATTTGTCTAGTTTTTTTCTTTTTTTTATTTCCTTCTATATAGCCTGTGTTCTCATATAATTATATTCTATCTTGGGGATATTTAGTACTCTAAGCATTATACTCATTCAGGAATCATTTATATATAATACTACTACTGATAAATACTATTCTTTCTTATTTTCCAGATAAAGAAACTGAAGTTCTAAAGGATAAAGCTAATTTCCCATATTCAAATTTACTCAAGTTTTCAAGCAAAGACTTTAGCCTGACACTTCAGAACATTCCTGGGTATACACTGATCACACTGCCTTCACTAGCTTAGGTTGAGCAATCTTGAGCTTTTTTCACTCCACCTTCTCGTGTTTCATTGCTCAATTTTAATTCTTCTTTATTTTTATCTTTTAAATCAAGATCCATGGTTCTGAGTGAAGGAAATCAGAGCTCTGTGATCATGTTCATCCTCTTGGGCCTCTCAGAATACCCGCATCTCCTGGCACCCCTTTTCCTGGTGTTCTTGACCATTTACACAGTCACTCTGGTGGGGAACCTTGGCGTAATAGTGATCATAAGGACAAGTCTCAAACTCCACACACCCATGTACTTTTTTCTTAGCCATCTATCCTTTTTGGATATTTGTTCTTCCAGTGTATTTACACACAAACCCCTAGATATCTTGATACTGGAAGACAGAGTTATCTCTTTCAAAGGATGCATGGCACAGTTTTTCTTTGGCTGTGCATTTGTGATTACGGAGATGTCCGTGCTAGCAGTGATGGCCTATGACCAGTTTGTGGCTGTTTGTAACCCCTGCTCTACACAGCTGCTGTGTCTCCTAAGCTCTGCAGCCTCCTGGTGGCTGGGACTTACACGTGGGGTGGAATGTGTTCCTTGACAATCACACGTTCTCTTTTGGAGCTGTCCTTCTGCAGTTCTAATGTCATACATCACTTTGGCTGTGAGTATTCTGCCATCATCTCTGCTTCCTGTTCTGACACCCATTTCAGTCAACTGACGTGTTTCATTTCTACACTCAATGAGGCGTGTGTAGCCTCCTGATTATCTTCACCTCCTACGTTTTCACAGTTGTCACAATCATCAAGATGCCTTCAGCTGCTGGACTCCAAAAAGCCTTCTCCACCTGAGCCTCCCACCTGACCGCCATCACCGTTTTCCATGGGACTGTTCTGTTCCTTCATTGTGTACCCAACTCCAAAAGCTCATGGCTCCTCGTCAGAGTAGCCACTGTGCTTTTTACTCTCATGATTCCTATGCTGAACCCCCTTATCTATAGCCTTAGGAATAAAGATGTGAAAGAGGCAGTCAGGAGTTTGATAACCATGAAACTGCTTTCTCCCTCAATATAATTCAGAAGTCCAATAGGACTGAAAAACCACTTGAATTAAAGTCAAGCTGTGTATAACTCAAATAAATATATTTATGTTCATATTGTGCCTAATAATTTTCTTATATATTTCTGATGTTAGTTTACCTTTATTTTTAATAAATATATGATTATGTTTCAAATAAATTGTATGTTGCATTTTACATTTTTTTTGAAGGTCAGGATGAGCTACAATTATTTCTGAGTTAATATAGAAATAATACATTATGGAAGTCAGAGTGATGAAAAGATATATATTGTTAGAGACTCACTCCTTATGCTACAGTTTATGTTGTGATTTGTAACACTGCTGCAAACACAGATGATGACTCTGTTTAGTGTCAGGGTTAAGGTTAGGGTTAGGGTTAAATTGGCACTCAGGTTCTCATAACTAACTCTTTCGATTCAGTTCTATAAAATGCAACTTTTAGCTTTTCTGGACTGAACCTGGGCCTCCTACAATGGAAGTGAAGAGTCTTAACCCCTGGACCACCAGGGAAATCCCACCACTGTTTTTATTGATGTGACTTTGCCATTTGATTCATTTCTCATTATCATTACTATGACTGATTTGGTCTCTGAGGGAAAAGAGAGACAACAAAGGCATGTTATGTTTTGAGTTTGACATACTGAGTTAAAAATAATCCAAACTTTATCTCTTTCTTTACTGATTAGGGGGAAAAATGCACATAGGTAAAATTCTACAGGCATGGCAGATAAGAATATATTGTGAAGAATCATTATTAAGAGATTACAAATCTTAGTGAAATAAACACCTTCCTTGAAAAAACATAGCATTCAATCTTATACAATAAAAATAGAAAATCTAGTTAAAGTCTTATCTATTAAAGTAATGAATGTCTGAGTGTGCTAGGTCATGTCTGACTCTTTGTGACCCCATGGACTTTAGCCTGCCAGGCTTCTCTGTCCATGGGACTTTCCTGGCAAGAATACTGGAGTGGGTGGCCATGCCCTTCTCCAAGAGATATCCCTGACCCAGGATCGAACCCCCATCTCCTGTGTCTTCTGTATTGCAGGTGGACTCTTTACCACTGAGTCACTGGGGAAGCCCAAAGTAATGGAATTTGTTTTCACAAACTTCCTAACAAAGAAATCCTATGTCCTGTTTATTACATTGGTGAATTTGGACTCTGTGGGAGAGGGAGAGGGTGGGATGATTTGGGAGAATGGCACTGAAACATGTATAATATCATATATGAAACGAGTCGCCAGTCCAGGTTCGATGCATGATACTGGATGCTTGGGGCTGGTGCACTGGGCCGACCCAGAGGGATGGTATGGGGAAGGAGGAGGGAGGAGGGTTCAGGATGGGGAATACATGTATACCTGTGCCGGATTCATTTTGATATATGGCAAAACCAATGCATTATTGTTAAGTTAAAAAAAAAGAAAAGAAATAAGTGTCAATCATGCCCAAATCTTTCTAGAGAATAGATTGAGAAGATACTTAATAATGCATTATATTCACTGAGTTTTTAACAATCAACTCAAACAAAGCTATTACAAGAAATAAATTTATAGATCAATCTTTCTCATGAGGTTAGATAATGAATATTCAAGACAGAATATTCACACACTGGGTTTTATTCCAGAAACTGAAAAGTGGTTTAACAGTCATCATGAATTAATAATCACAAATCAACATATTAAAGCAAAAGAGAAGATATATCATTCTTGCAATTTACAGTTCTAGAAAAATAATTTGGTTAAATACAAAACTCATTCCATTCTGAATGGATGACTTTTCTCAACTCACATTTAATAAAATTGTTATTAGCTATAAGAAACTTAAGTAATCCTCATATTAACTACTGAAATTACTGTGATTAATTCTAAAATACTTTGGCTGTAATACTATATATATATATATATATATATATATATATATATATAACCTACATCTCCCCAAGAATGTACAAATCCAAAGGCAGTCCCCTAGAGTTTTAATTGAAAAGTTCATACTTCCTTGATGGCTGTGACGAATACTTCTAGTATCCATGTGTTGAACAGAAATTAACCTCTTCCTGATAAGAGTGTGGGCTTCTCTGGTGGCTCAAATGGTAAAGAATCCACCTGCAATGCAGGAGACATGGGTACAGTCCCTAGATTGGGAAGACTCCCTGGAGAAGGGAATGGTCAGCCATTCCAGCAGTCTTGCCTGGAGAATTCCATGGACAGATGAGCCTGGCGGACTACAGTCCATGGAGTCCCAAAGAATCAGGCAGGACTGAGTAATTAACACTTTCACTTTCTTGTTAGAGTATAGAATGTCAGAAATAGGCTATCATTGTGAGAAATGTGGCCTGCTGACCATGAATACTTGCCTTTGGTGTAGTTAAGGTATTCAGGAATTACAGCTTAGCTATCAACATTTTATTGATAATCCTTATGCTTGCAGGAGACCTGCGGTCGATCCCTGGGTCGGGAAGATCCCCTGGAGAAGGAAATGGCAACTCACTTCAGTATTCTTGACTGGAGAATTCCATGGACAGAGGAGCCTGGTGGGCAAGAGTAGCAAGAGTTGGGGTAGCAAGAGTTGGACACGACCGAGAGACTAACACGCACACATACATGCGTGCATGAATAAGTCTTGCAAATTATACCTTCAAAAGTCATTTCTATTTGCTCACCATTAGAATACAATGATGCAATTGATTTTTTTATATGTACTCATTTATGCACCACCACTGCATTCTGTTATTATTTTTTGATATTTTGGTTGCAGATTCCTTAGATCTTTCTATATACAGAATCTAGCTGGCAAATAAAGACAGTCTTACTTTCTACTTTGCAGTAATTATAATTTTCTTTCCTTATTCAGCAAAAATTTAAAATAAGATGTTGAATAATAGTGGTTAAGGACATTAGTTTTTTGGTTATTTTTATACATAGGGTTAGGAGAAAATCAAGTTATTTTACTTTATGTAGGATTTCTTTTCTGTTTTCTGTTTTTACATTAAACATAATGCTAGCTAGAGGTACTTTTGTAGATGATCTTTATCAGATTGAAGGAATTTTCTTATATATCTTGTTTGCTGCTATACAGGTAATTGTTTTGGTTCCTCCCCTCCCCCCTCGAGTCATTATTTATTTTCCTATCATAGACTGTGGTATTTTATTTTCTAATATTTTATTCGGTATTTCTGTAATGAAGTACATTAGTTATCTTGATTTTTTTCTTTTTTTTTTTTTTTTACAACATCTTTGTCTGGTTTTGTTGTTGATGGTTGTCGGTTAGTTACTAAGTCATATCTCTTTTACAACCCCATGGACAGTAGCCTGTCAAGCTCCTCTATCCATGGGATTCTCCAGGCAAGAATACTGGGGTGGATTGCCATTTCCTTCTCTAGGAGATCTTCCTGATCCAGGGATAAAACATGTGTCCTCTCCCTGTCAGATGGATTCTTTACCTCTGAACCATGAGAGAAACCCATGAAACACCAGAGATGTCCAAAAGCTCAGAAAACGATCAGAAATATTGGTGGTGGCTCCACCTCACTTAGGGGACACCCGCACCCTTTCTTTCCTGGTGTGCCTCTCTGTCTTGCTTCGATCTTAGCTAAACAGCTTCTCTGCCTGCTCTCTCACTTGTTGTGCTATGTCTCTAAAAATAAACTTCGTACCTTCATTTACAATTTTTGCCTCCTTGAGTGCATTTTTTACGGTGTCCGCCACCCCCAGCACCACCCTGTGCCCAGCTGCTCAGGACAGGTTCCCACCTCTCAGAGGCCACATGGGGCCCTTCCTGGCTCTGCCCCCATCCCAGAGACACTGCTGTAGCCATGGGTGGAATTACAGGCCTCCCGTCATTTAGAGGAAATACTACAAGGTCTGTGCTGTTCCTGTGACTGCATGGCCCCTCCCTCTCTGCTGCTTAAATGCCCAGCATCCCTTCAAGACACAGTTCAAATACGAGCTACACTACACAAGCATTCTTACCCAGCTCTTCAGGAGGATCTCAGTCTTTCTACTTGCATAACACTCACGAAAGTATAAACTTACATATGTAATGTACATATGTAATGGACAGTATTTAATTTCTCTATTATACTCAAGACTATTGGACAACCTAGGATTGTCTAAAATATAGCCAAAACAATCTCTTGGCCTTTAAATAACTAGATATTGTGGATCACATGGTTTAATCATCTCAGAGTTACAGTAAGCATTCTTTGAAAAAAGACTAGGATTTTCAATCTAAAAACCCTCATTATTATAAAAATTCATTTTAAATAACTTAATTTTACAATAATTTACCCACTCTTAAAATTTTCTAGATGAACATGAGCAAGGAATTTAAGTAAAATTATTTTGTATTATTAAACCTCTTTTATCATTTAGTCTGTTAAATCAACTTAAAAATATGCTTATAGTTTAAAAGCTTCCTACAGCTTACAGAACTATTATCTACAAAAACACCATTACAAGTAAACAATTAGAGTTAAAACTGCTTCTGAAATTCATGTTATTTTTATACACTCTCATCCCAGCAAAATGAACTAGAAAGGACTGAGTGCCTGATTCTAAAATCAAATGTGACTCTGGTCAAGTGGCTTGACACTAGCAATTAGCACAATTCACTCCAAACACTATTTGTGAAGCCCCTGTTGTGTGTAAAGACGGGATATACAGTGGGAGGCACTCATGCCTGATGCGGTGAAAGAGACAACAGTCTCACCAGTTAAAGATGAACTTATGGAGGCAGGAGGAGACGGGGACGACAGAGGATGAGAGGGCTGGATGGCATCACTGACTCGATGGACGTGAGTTTGAGTGAACTCTGGGAGTTGGTGATGGACAGGGAGGCCTGGCGTGCTGCGATTCATGGGGTCGCAAAGGGTCGGACACGACTGAGCGACTGAACTGAACTGAATGAGGATGATAAATGCTCTAAAGGAACACCACTCCGTAAGTATGGCTGAGGATGCAAGGGAACTGACAGGCCTGGGGAGCCAGAGTAAGGCTCCCCAAGAAATGGTGAGTTGGGATCTGAAAGGTGAGACAGGACAATCAACCCTACTAGCCACCAGCCTTGTGCAGACAGGAGCCCTGTGGCTGCTGGAAAATGAGATGTGGCTGGTGGAAAATGAGATGCACGGAAAGGATAAAAATCATATGAGATCTCAATATCTCAAATATTTAGCATGTAAAATATCTCAAGATCTCGTTTAAATACGTGTGTATGTGTATGTGTGTGTATATTTCAATAGCCATGTAAACTGAAAGCACTAAGCAACCACCCTTCTACTTTATCAACTGTGAACAGGAGCTTCAAATACTTTCCTGAGTACAATCTTTCCTCTGGGACATTCTCCTGCTTTCCCTGATTATCTCTTTGAACACGTCTTCTGAACTTTAATTATATCTCCATCACCTTTTACAGTCCTCAAGAAATATCTATTAAGTGAAAAACCTAAGAAATATAATTGATTTGTCATCTTTTCCACCTACCAACTTTGAACATGAACTCAAATTTGACAAATATGCTAATCACAAGAATCTCAGGACTAGAGATTTGTCCAGAAACAGTTACAGAAAAAAATGTGGGCCCGTGGCACCCTTTAAATCAACATGATGGTTCTTGCTTTACTAAATTGGAAACTATAAATAGCTGTAGTTTCATGTTACAAAACACATGATTTTTCCCACAATGTACCAAGCCAAAACAAAACCACCGTGCCTTTAATAAATCAACTGTCACCTAACTTAACAGTGCTTTTTAGTGGCCTCTCTGAAGATCTTAAATAAGCCACCCTTATTTATTCTAGGAAACAAAGGCTTTTCCCCTACAAGGCAGATCTGAGCCAAGTATACTATCTTATTCCATTTAGGAAGTGTTACAAAGAATCATTACAGAGAAAAGTTTGACCTTTACATTTACAAATGATTTCTACTAATGCAAATGGAACATACACTTCTAACATGTATATGGGGGCTTCGAAAGTGTGAAGACCCTTTCATTTAGTATACCAAATTCATTTCCTTTACCAGCACACTGAAATTTGAAAGTTTAACTGAACTGAGGCAACATTCCAAAAGGAGTAGAAGGACTAGACTTTTTCTAGATACAAAATAGTAAAGTTTCAAGGACATAATCAGGGAGAAAGGTGTGATATTTTAAATATAAACACTAAAACACAATGACTTAATAGTTACAAGAAACAGCCTAGCAGAGACAGTGTTTCATCTGGGGACTGTTTATTACATCCACAGCTGTGGCTTCACCTTCTCCAGTAATAGGCAAGTCCTTCATGATAGTAAAGGAAACAAAACAACTCTCAAACTGCCTATACTTAAAACATCATTTTGTAATACATACATGGGTTAAAGATGATCCTTCCTAAAAGGACTTGGAGAAGAGTGTTAGGATTTCTGACTAGGCAGAGATGAGAATCTTACTTAGTTTATATTTTGACATTGAAATTACAGCTTGTTTTTATAACAGCGTTTCATGTAAATAAATTCATACAAATTCTACTGCTAACAATATTTTTCCAAAAGTCTATAATTAAAATTCTTTAGGCAAATGTTTACGGATATGCTCATATACGTATAAAGAACAAATGACTGATGTGAGGCAAGAATGACAGCTACCAGGTGGTAAGAGTAAATTACAACTGCTATTAATGTTTCCAGAGTAAAGAGGAAAATAAAAGTTTCTTCCTTTTAGCTTTAACTAGATTCTGAAAGCTGCACCTTCTCTAAGTCTCCACAAACCTCTGTAGGCAAAGGACATATTTTATACCATAAACACAAGTCTGTATAATCCAGAAGTCTGCATTAATGAACCAACCAGAGGTTTTCACCATTTGTAGATTTGCACATAAAATCTAGGTTTGAAAATAGTAAAAGAGAAAATCTAAATTCCACTTTTCACATCAACTACAAATAAATGGAACCCAAGAAAGGAAAATAAAACAACAAAAGTTTTTTTAAAAAATGGCAAGAGGCCTACCAAAAGGATATTTTCCATGGTTCTAATTTTAATCCTAAAAGTATCGATCTTGTGTTCTCTCCTAGTTTTCATACTTTATTTAGGGCAGCTCATTAAAATTTTTTGTCTGTTAGTAACATGAAAGTAGCAATCATTTTTATTCTTTGAAGAAATTTTCCAAAACAAAATTTCCCAGGTACAGATGTCTTACACTCCTGAATTCCACCAAGTTATACTTCCTAACCATGTAAATTACCTGTATACAAAAAAAGTAGTAATTCTGAACTGTAATAACTACAAATTCAATCACTTTAGATTTATAATCATTTATTGATTTAAACCTGAAAACCTAATGGCTTTTTAGACTTACGTAGAAAGGGGAGAGTATCTGATATACCCTTACTAAAACAAAACATACAAACAATATTTGTGGAAAACCGAGAGCACAGGTATCTTGGTTTACGACATGAGCGCTTGGCCAAAAGGGCACCGACTCCATCACTTACCTCAGCAGGGGTCTCCTTTACAGGTGCACGCTGGGTTATCTTCATCTCCAGATGCACAGACGTTCCATTCACAGCAGGGACCTTGCCAACGTGCCCACATAATTCTCTGATAAGCTGCTAGGAGATCAGGGTGACCTAGCCTTGCCCTGCAGCTTCCCTCTTAAACGGGTATTCTAGGTCTAGGAGCTGACTGAGAGTAGAAAAAACAACATTCCCCTTCAATACACTGTTGAAATCGGGGCTGAAAATTTGCACACCTAGATTATCACGTGCCACAGGATGCTGTCATCAACATTTTAGACCATCGTTCCAGCGCAATAAAGGATTTCAGGGACACAGGAAAGACTCCTATAGTGTTCTCATACCTCACCCAAAACAACCTGCCAAATGAATCACAGATACTTCTTTTTCTTAAAACACTTTGTCAAAATGTGCATTTTGAACTGTGACAGCTATGACAACTTCATTAAAACAAGACAAACTTCACAACCTTCCACTGGGAAGAAAACCCAGGAAAATAATCATCTCTTCTTTTCCAAATACAGTTCTACCATTAAAAACTCTTATAACCAAGAATTAAGCTATTGAATTTTACAAAATTTAAAAAACAAAGACTTTACCTTTATAAGAGGTTTCCCTTCCAACTGCACCAAACTCACCTCAGAATAATTTAAACATTATTTAAAGCAAAGTGTTAAGAGTAAATACACAGATTTTTCACTGAACAGAGCTTTAGGAAACGCCATAGGACCAAAACCAATCTCTAAACATTTTACAGGAAGTGTGACCGGTACATGATATGAGAGTGAGCCCTCATATTTCAACAATAATTTCTTATAAAATAACTTGGGCTACAAACTTATTTCTGTCAGTGTTTTATTCTTGGAATAATTTCTTCTTTTCCCAATAATGGGTCAGAAGCTATCAAACCTCCCCTCATACCGTTTCTAACTGATATTAAAATACATAACTGATAGCTTAGAGGACTACTTTTAAGCATTTCTCTGTCCCACCATTTGAATGTCTGTCATGTTTAAAAACTGTTTAAAACCTGTATTTCTCATAAAACTACCATCTGAACATGACCGATATACCCAAATGTTCAACTATCGTAGAAAGAGTTCAAAATAACGTTGACTGTGTATCTACAGATAGCAAAACTTCTTCAAGTATGCCACAAGTCTCTTCAAGATGAAGTGTGACTGATCCAGTGATAAAGGTGACAGAACACAGTTACCATTTCATTTTCTCCAATCCAATATCAGTTATGTGAAAAAGGAGCCTATAATCAAAAAGAAAATTAGGATACTACACCCAGCCATACATCCACTAAATCTTCTAAAATGTAAATGACTACACTAACCCTGAATTTAATTTAGAATCTACACCTTGACTACACCTGAAGAAGGCACGGCCTCTCCAGCTCATCTCTGACCCCCAGACATCCATCCCAGAGGCAAGTCTCATTAATGAACAGGGCAGGTGTGCTCTGTGATAAAAAGGTTATGCATTTAACCAGGCTAAGAGCACTCCCTAAATTCTAACCTAGAAAAAAACAAATGATGCAAATGAAGGTGCCGCTTCAACCTCTGTTATCTGGAGCTAAGCTGCTAGACTGTAATTCATTGACAATCTTACTGCTGGGAAGAACATTAGAATATATCCGTTTTTATATCATTATAGCTAAATCAGAACTAAACAACAAGACAGGCCTGGCTGAAGTTACGGCCTGTCTGGTCCTGTCCTCCCATCTGGGAAACATGGACACCAACACTGCCTCTAGGACTGTGGGTACAGCTGAGAATGGTGCAGACGACACACATTAGCTGCTGTCATTCTCATCATTTCATTACTGTCTTCAGCACTCACACCGTGACTCATTGATACAACAAACTACAGGAAACAATGGTCCTCCGTGCAAACAGAATGAAAATCTTCAATAAAGCAGACAACGCTGCACTCATGTGGCTTCTGGCAGGACAGCATTTCCAAAACAAGGTAGTATCCTTGGAGGGGGAAGGAGACAGGACCTATTGTCTCACAACAGCTCACCCCAAAGCATGCCCTCCAAGGAGTCAGGTCAGCTGCATGCACATGTACACATATTACACAAACACATACATGTAGTTGTGAATAAATGCTATGCCAATTATCAACTCACAAAGCACTTACAGGGTACAATCCAAGCTCCTTTTATCTGACCTCCTCTTCCAAGTAAACACAGCTGGAGAGACTCTTTCACTTATGGTACATGCACAAAACTGATTCAGATGATCTGGTCTTCCCCCACGAAAGCCAGATACCCAAGGGACTTTAAACCTGGGGCTGGAAGACTTTACAACAGAAATGGGGTAAAGTAAGGACGTCCTGGAGAAGGCGTGTGAAGAGCAGAGCAGGTCAGCACACTGCGGACAACAGGCTGCACGCGACCTGCACTTGCTCCAGTGAAGTGGACGGAACCCCCATCCACACCTGCTCAGAGCTCCTGAGGAAGGCTGTGTACTGCCACAAAGACCACCCAGCCCAAGACACCAGAAATATTTACTATCTGCTCCTTCAAACGCTTGCCAGTGTTTTAGAGAACCTGTGAAATCAAGTGTCAGTTCGTAAGGGCAGGTCAGTGAGTCTGGGAACGTCGGAGGCAGAGCACAGGCAGCAACCACACTGGAGAACCTGCCTTCTCTCTTGCCTCGGAGCATGGCAAACTCACAGAGGCCTCACCACATCCTTGCATTTGCTGATACAGAACTAAGACACAGAACAAAGTTTACAAGTGTTAACACTGTATTAAGGGTATTTTTTTCTGAAAGAAGAAATAGTACCTTCAAGACTCAGGAACCAAGGCTCCTTTATAAAGCATACACAAAAACACACACCTGCACTTTTTTTTAAATCTATTATCTTACATTATACCTTCTCATGTTGAGTAGTTTATTGACTCTATTCTCACCTACTATATTTGGGAGTTTATTATGATCTCCAATAGATACATATAACAGAACTTCAAAGATACAGTTTAAATCATAAGTGATATAAAGGAACCAGAGGAACTGGTAAGATCCAAACCAAGAAGATAAATAAGACTGGATAAATATTAGGTTTTAGCTTTCTATTGTCTTCCTGTTACATACAATCAAGGTGGCCTGGTCCTAAGTACTAAGGGATACATAAATAGCAATTTTGTTTCCTGAGTTACTTTATATTTTATTAATTAAAACAAGTATTTTGATGACCTGTAAACAACTAAATATAGTAAAACTGCTTAGGAATATAATTTTTAAAGTCACTTTGCATGGCAAGTGTTTCAAATTTAAAAACTGAAAGTAAATGGAAATATTCTCCACAAACACCAAGAAAAATCGCAAAGAAATCATCAAAACATAAAGACAGGAAGAAAATTGCTACATTTTTATCATTTCTATCACCAAAATCAAATGATAAATGACCCCCAAAGGAGTCCATTAAATGACCCATCAGCTTTGACTACTTAACTTCCAACCAAGTCATGACTTATGCAAAACGAAGCATTTGCCAGTACCTGCTACCTTGGTAAGCAAGATACCTTTATAATCTGAAGTACACAACTACTATTTCAGAAGCTACCTGAAAACCAAAATAGGTAACATTTCCAGGACTGTTTTTTTAAGAATACTCTGTTAACAGAAGAATCTGTTTTAAAAATAAGTTGTGGATGAAACTGGAGCCTATTATACAGAGTGAAGTAAGCCAGAAAGAAAAACACAAATACAGTATCCTAACGCATATATATGGAATTTAGAAAGATGGTAACAATAACCCTATTTTCGAGACAGCAAAAGAGACACTGATGTATAGAACAGACTTTTGGACTCTGGGAACGGGAGAGGGCGGGATGATTTGGGAGTATAGCATTGAAATGTGTATAATATCATATCTGAAACGAGTCACCAGACCAGGTACGATGCCTGATAATGGATGCCTGGGGCTGGTGCACTGGGACAACCAAGAGGGAT
>CAKXYN010000448.1:0-131364 GCA_935064755.1 Tragelaphus eurycerus | reverse complement strand
CCATACCAGACAAATCCACTGCAAAAAACACTCCTCATTTCCTGGGGTGGGATCAGGGATAAATTAAAAGTTAGGCATTAGCAGATACAAACTATTATATATCAAATAGATAAACAACAATGTCCTACTGTATAGCATAGTGAACTATATTCAATATCTTGTAATAAAGTACAATGGGAAAGAATCTGAATATATATACATATGTAATAAATGTATATGTAACTAAATCACTTTTCTATACACCAGAATCTAACACAGTATTATAAACCAGCTATACTACCTAAAAAATAAAAATAAAAAGACTCCTTGTCTATGGTGGGAATGTAAATTGATACAGCCACTACAGAGAACAGTATGGAGATTACTTAAAAAACTAAGAATAAACTACCATATGACCCAGCAATCCTACTACTGGGCATATACCCTCAGAAAACCATAATTCAAAAAGGCACATGTACTCCAATGTTCACTGCAGTACTATTTACAATAGCCAGAACATGAAAGCAACCTAGATGTCTATCAATAGATCAAAGAAGTTATGGTTCATATATACAATGGAATATTACTCAGCCATATAAAGAAATGAATTTGAGTCAGTTGTAGTGAGGTGGATGTACCTAGAGCCTGTTATACAGAGTTACTTCAGCAAGAGAAAAACAAATATATATTAACACACACATGTATATATAGAATCTAGAAAATTGGTACTGATGAACCTATCTTCAGGGAAAGAATGGAGATGCAGATGTAGAAAACAGACTTGTAGACACAGAGGGGAAAGGAGAGGGTGGGACGAACTGAGAAAGTAGTATTGCCATACATACATCACCAAATGTAAAATAGCTAGCTAGTGGGAAGCTGCTATGTGTTAATAGCACAGAGAGCCCAGCCTGGTGCTCTGTGACAAGCTAGTGTGGGGCTGGGATAGGGGAGTGGGAGGGAGGTTCAAGAAGGAGGGGATGTATCTATCTATCTATCTATATCTATATATATATATAGTTATGACTGACTCGTGTGGTAGTATGGCAGAAACCAACACAACATTGTAAAGCAATTATCCTCCAGTTAAAAAAAAGACTCCTTGTTTAAAAGTATTAAGTACAATGTCTAAAGACTCCCAAAGTGTTTCCCAGTCAACACCCTTGAAGGCAGAGACAGTGGCAGCAAGGAGACTTCTCAAGCTTGGGAAAGAGGCATGGGTATCAAGTGCTCAGTTGTCAGCAGGTAGGGTGTTTCCACTTCTGCTCAGCTGTCTTAGAGCCCTGGCATGGGCATAGTGGTCTAATATGTAAGCTTCCAGAGTGCCAGACCCACTCTCACTGGTTTTCTTTGTCAGCTCCACATCCAGGCTGACTAAGCAGTATAGAAAGTGAAGTCACTCAGTCGTATCTGACTCTTTGTGAACTCATGGACCATAGCCTACCAGGCTCCACGGTCCATGGGATTTTCCAGGCAAGAATACTGGAGTGGGCTGCCATTGCCTTCTCCAGGAGATTTTCACAACCCAGGGATCGAACCCAGGTCTCCTGCATTGCAGAAAGATGCTTTACAGTCTGAGCCACCAGGGAAGCCCAACTAAGCAGTATGCTCCTATGTAATTGTACCATTGTTATAGCACTGAAGTATTTCTTAGATGCTGGGTAAAGTGCAGCTATCTCAGGCTTCCCCAAGTGCCCCCTGCAGACTCCACTGCATCTGCCCCTCCTCTGGGACCCTTGAGCATTCTCTACAATCCACAGCTAAAGGGTAAATGGCTGGCACAGCAGAAGGCCTTTAGTATCCTGTACTCATGGTTCTCCAGCATCTTTTCTGGTTGGTTATTGCCCAAGCTGGACCAGAAGGTAAGTATTTTGGAAATCACTTTATCCCATCATGTCATGGCAAATAGATGGGGAAACAATGGAAACAGTGACAGACTTTATTTTCTTGGGCTCCAAAATCACTGTGGATGGTGACTGCAACCATAAAATTAAAAGACACTTGCTCCTTGGAAGAAAAGCTATGACAAACCTAGACAGCATATTAAAAAGCAGAGACATTACTTTGCTGACAAAGGTCCATATAGTCAAAGCTATGGTTTTTCCAGTAGTCATATATGGATGTGAGAGTTGGACCATGAAGAAGGCTGAGTGAGAAGAATTAATGCTTTCAAACTGTGATGTTGGAGAAGACTCTTGAGAGTCCCTTGGACTGCAAGGCGATCAAACCAATCAATCCTAAAGGAAATCAGTCCTGAACATTCATTAGAAGGACTGATGCTGAAGCTGAAGCTCCAATCCCTTTGCCACCCTGATGCAAAGAATTGACTCACTGGAAAAGACCCTGATGCCGGGAAAGATTGAAGGCAGGTGGAGAAGGGGATGACAGAGGACAAGATGGTTGGATGGTATCACTGACTCAATGGGCATAAATTTGAACAAACTCCGGGAGATGGTAAACGACACGGAAGCCTGGTGTGCTGCAATCCATGGGGTTGCAAAGAGTCAGACATGACTTTAGCGAATGAACAACAACAACTAAGCACATCACAAAATGATACCTTCATTGCAGGTGGTGATGAGGAGAAATATACTGAGAAAAGCCCCTCAGGATCTTCATGACAAAAACACCAAGAATCTGTTTCATTTCTCAGGGCAGCCCTGAGGCCATGAGCACTGGCATTGCCGCCAGCTCCCTGGGTAGAGAGCATGGCATCTAGTACAAGGGCTGGCCGGAAGTGAATATGCAGGAAGTGTGCATGGTAGCAGGTAATTCCAGCTGCTGAGGAAGCTGCTCTTGCCACTCTCCTCAGCCATGATTTTCCTTAAGTGTAGGGCAGCTCTGGGGAGATTTAAATATATCCCAGATAGGAATCACCTGGGCTTTTGATTGAGACCAGAATGGGGAAAGGATGGGTGGAAGGCCATAAAAGACCAAAGTGACCTAATCATGATGCTGTCAAATTATGTATGTGCCTTGGGGTAAAATGTCTTACGGACCCGCATCAGAAGACCAGAACTAGTCCTGGTGCTGTCATTAGCTGTCTGCTTCAGACATGTCCCTTCATCTCTCTAGGTCTTGGCTTCTTCACCTATATCATCAAAGGACTGAGTTAAGTGATCTCTGGGGTTCCTTCTGGCTTTGAAATTCTATGGATTAATCACCATAGTTAACAATTAGAACACTCAGTCGTGTCCAACTCTTTGTGACCCCATGGACTGGAGCCTGCCAAGCTCCTTCATCCATGGACTCCTCCAAGCAAGAATACTGGAGTGGGTTGCCATTCCCTTCTCCAGGGGATCTGCCAAACCCAGAGATAGAACCCAGGTGTCCCACATTGCAGGCAGATTCTTTACCATCTGAGCCACCAGGGAAGCCTAATCAGAAGCCTATCTTCAATTTATCAGGTACTCATTGTGTGTTGGGCGTGATGCTAAGCATTGGTTGGCCAAATCTTATGGAAAAACCCGAATGAACATTTTGGCCACCCATGTGTTCTTTTGAATGTTTTTAAAATGCATTTTGAATGACTTACATGGATTCATGGGCTTCCCAGGTGGTGCTAATGGTAAAGAACTCGCCTGCAAGTGCAGGAGACACGGGACATGGGTTCATTCCCTAGGCTGGGAAGATCTCCTAGAAGAGGGCGTGGCAACCCACACCAGTATTCTTGCCTGGAGAATCCCTATGGACAGAGGAGCCTGGCAGGCTACAGTCCATGCAGTCACAAAGACTCGGGCATGACTGAAGCGACTTAGCCTCTGCTGCACATGGATTCATGTACGTGTATTCTAAACAGCCTCAAAACAACCCTATGAGGTAAGTATTACTGTTGTCATCCGATTTTTTACAAATCTGGAAGGTCACATAGGTATAGTAGGAAGTATAACCGGGACTCAAACTCATGGCTGAATCTAAGACCCAAGCTCTAACCTTCTCACTTTCCCTCAGCTGTGGCTCCATGTGTCCAAGACTGCAGGCTGTGTGTCTACACATGTCTTGGTTTGCATCACTGTCTCTATTTTTCTTTTCCCCACACTCCCTGATAGTGAATTCTCTGGTTCTCCTATCTCAAGATTCCTCACTCACCACCTCCCTATCTTCCTGGTGGTTCACAGGCAAATAAATAGAATAAGCATGAAGCCAAAAATCATATATTGGCTTCTAAGAAATAAATAGACCCATTTTCTCTTTTTTTAATATTTTATTTTATTTTTTAACTTTACAATATTATATTGGTTTTGCCATATAGCAATATTTATTTTAATTGGAAGTTAATTATTTTACAATATCGTATTGGTTTTGCCATACATCAACATGAATCCGTCCATGGGTATACACATGTTTCTCATCCTGAACCGCCCTCTCATGTCCCTCCCTGTACCATCCCTCTTGGTCATCCCAGTGCACCCACCCCAAGGATCCTATATCATGCATTGAACCTAGACTGGTGATTCATTTCATATATGATATTATACATGTTTCAATGCCATTCTCCCAAATCATCCCACCCTTGCCCTCTTCCACAGAGTCCAAAAGACTGTTCTCTACATCTGTGTCTCTTTTGCTGTCTCGCATACAGGGTTATCGTTACCATCTTTCTAGATTCCATATATTTGCGTTAGTATACTGTATTGGTGTTTTTCTTTCTGGCTTACTTCACTCTGTATAATAGGCTCCAGTTTCATCCACCTCATTAGAACTGATTCAAATGTATTCTTTTAATGGCTGAGTAATACTCCATTGTGTATATATACCAAGTCCTGGCTATTATAAACAGTGCTGAGATGAACATTGGGGTACACGTGTCTCTTTCAATTCTGGTTTCCACAGTGTGTATGTCCAGTAGTGGGATTGCTGGGTCATAAGGCAGTTCTATTCCCAGTTTTTTAAGGAATCTCCACACTGTTCTCCAAAGTGGTATACTAGTTTGCATTCCCACCAACAGTGTAAGAGGGTTCCCTTTTCTCCACACCCTCTCCAGCATTTATTGCTTGTAGACTTTTGGAAAGCAGCCATTCTGACTGGTGAGAAATGGTACCTCATTGTGGTTTTGATTTGCATTTCTCTGATAATGAGTGATGTTGAGCATCATTTCATGTTTTTTAGCCATAGTATGTCTTCTTTAGGGAAATGTCTGTTTAGTTCTTTGGACCATTTTTTGATTGGGTCGTTTATTTTTTTGGAATTGAGCTGCAGGAGTTGCTTGTATATTTTGAGATTAATCCTTTGTCAGTTGCTTCATTTGCTATTATTTTCTCCCATTCTGAAGGCTGTCTTTTCACCTTGCTTATAGTTTCCTTTGTTGTGCAGAAGCTTTTAATTTTAATTAGGTGCCATTTGTTTATTTTTGCTTTTATTTCCAATATTCTGGGAGATGGTTCATAGAGGATCCTGCTGTGATTTATGTTGGGGAGTGTTTTGCCTATGTTCTCCTCTAGGAGTTGTATAGTTTCTGGTCTTACGTTTAGATCTTTAATCCATTTTGAGTTTATTTTTGTGTATGGTGTTAGAAAGTGCTCTAGTTTCATTCTTTTACAAGTGGTTGACCAGTTTTCCCAGCATCACTTGTTAAAGAGATTGTTATTTCTCCATTGTATATTCTTGCCTCCTTTGTCAAAGATAGGTGTCCATAGGTGCATGGGTTTATCTCTGGGCTTTCTATTTTGTTCCATTGGTCCATATTTCTGTCTTTCTGCCAGTATCATACTGTCTTGATGACTGTGGCTTTGTAGTAGAGCCTGAAGTCAGGCAGCTTGATTCCTCCAGTTCCATTCTTCTTTCTCAAGATAGCTTTGGCTATTTGAGGTTTTTTGTATTTCCATACAAATTGTGAAATGATTTGTTCTAGCTCTGTGAAAAATACCATTGGTAACTTGATAGGGATTGGTAACTTGAATCTATAAATTGCTTTGGGTAGTATACTCATTTTCACTATATTGAGTCTTTCGATCCATGAACATGGTATATTTCTACATCTATTAGTGTCTTCTTTGATTTCTTTCACCAGTGTTTTATAGTTTTCTATATATAGGTCTTTAGTTTCTTTAGGTAGATATATTCCTAAGTGTTTTATTCTTTTTTCGTTCCAATGGTGAATGGAATTGTTTCATTAATTTCTCTTTCTGTTTTCTCACTGTTAGTGTACAGGAATGCAAGGGATTTCTGTGTGTCGATTTTATATCCTGCAACTTTACTATATTCATTGATTAGCTCTAATAATTTTCTGGTGGAGTCTTTAGGGTTTTGTATGTAGACGATCATGTCATCTGAAAATAGAGTTTTACTTCTTCTTTTCCAGTTTGGATTCCTTTTATTTGTTTTTCTGCTCTGATTGCTATGGCCGAAACTTCCAAAATTATGTTGAATAGTAGTGGTGAGAATGGGCACCCTTGGCTTTTCCTGACTTTAGGGGAAATGCTTTCAATTTTTTACTATTGAGGATAAAGTTTGCGGTGGGTTTGTCATATATAGCTTTTATTATGTTGAGGTATGTTCCTTCTATTCCTGCTTTCTGCAGAGTTTTTATCAAAATGGATGTTGAATTTTGTCAAAGGTTTTCTCTGCATCTACTGAGATAATCATATGGCTTTTATGTTTCAATTCATTAATATGGTGTATTACATCGATTGATTTGCCAATATTGAAGAATCCTTGCATTCCTGGGATAAAGCCCATTTGGTCATGGTGTATGATCTTTTTAAGGTGTTGTTGGATTCTGATTGCTAGAATTTTGTTAAGGATTTTTGCATCTATGTTCATCAGTGATATTGGCCTGTAGTTTTCTTTTTTTGTGGCATCTTTGTCAGGTTTTGGTGTTAGGGTGATGGTGGCCTCATAGAATGAGTTTGGAAGTTTACCTTCCTCTGCAATTTTCTAGAACAGTTTGAGTAAGATAGGTGTTAGCTCTTCTCTAAATTTTGGTAGAATTCAGCTGTCAAGCCATCTGGACCTGGGCTTTTGTTTGCTGGAAGATTTCTGATTATAGTTTCAATTTCCATGCTTGTGATAGGTCTGTTAAGATTTTCTATTTCTTCCTGATCCAGTTTTGGGAAGTTGTACTTTTCCAAGAATTTGTCCATTTCTTCCACGTTGTCCATTTTATTGGCGTACAATTGCTGATAGTAGTCTCTTATGATCCTTTGTATTTCTGTGTTGTCTGGTGTGATCTCTCCATTTTCATTTCTAATTTTATTGATCTGATTTTTCTCCCTTTGTTTCTTGATGAGTCTGGCTAATGGCTTGTCAATTTTATTTATCCTCTCAAAGAACCAGCTTTTGGTTTGTTGATTTTTGCTATGGTCTCTTTTGTTTCTATTGCATTTATTTCTGCCCTAATTTTAAAGATTTCTTTCCTTCTACTAACCCTGGGGTTCTTCATTTCTTCCTTTTCTAGTTGCTTTAGGTGTAGAGTTAGGTTATTTGTTTGACTTTTTTTCTTGTTTCTTGAGGTATGCCTGTATTGCTATGAACCTTCCCCTTAGCACTGCTTTTACAGTGTCCCACAGGTTTTGGGTTGTTGTGTTTTCCTTTTCATTTGTTTCTATGCATATTTTGATTTCTTTTTTGATTTCTTCTGTGATTTGTTGGTTATTCAGCAGCGTGTTGTTCAGCCTCCATATGTTGGAATTTTTAATAGTTTTTTTTCCCTGAAATTGAGATCTAATCTTACTGCACTGAGGTCAGAAAAAATCCTTGGAATGATTTCAGTTTTTTTGAAATTACCAAGGCTAGATTTATGGCCCAGGATGTGATCTATCCTGAAGAAGATTCCATGTGCAGTTGAGAAAAAGGTGAAATTCATTGTTTTGGGGTGAAATGTCCTATAGATATCAATTAGGTCTAACTGGTCTATTGTATCATTTAAAGTTTGTGTTTCCTTGTTAATTTTCTGTTTAGTGATCTATCCATAGGTGTGAGTTGGGTATTAAAGTCTCCCACTATTATTGTGTTATTAATTTCCTTTTTAACTCTTGTTAGCATTTGTCTTACATATTGTGGTGCTCCTATGTTGGGTACACATATATTTATAATTGTTATATCTTCTTCTTGGATTGATCCTTTGATCATTATGTAGTGTCCTTCTTTGTCTCTTTTTACAGGCTGTTTTAAAGTCTATTTTATCTGGTATGAGTATTGCTACTCCTGCTTTCTTTTGGTCTCTATTTGCATGGAACATCTTTTTCCAGCACTTCACTTTCAGTCTGTATGTGTCCCTTGTTTTGAGGGTAGTCTCTTATAGACAACATGTATAGGGGTCTTGTTTTTGTATCCATTCAGCCAGTCTTTGTCTTTTGGTTGGGGCTTTCAACCCATTTACATTTAAGGTAATTATGGATAAGTATGATCCTGTTGCCATTTACTTTATTGTTTTGGATTCTAGTTTATACACCCTTATTGTGTTTCCTGTCTAGAGAAGATCCTTTAGCATTTGTTGAAGAGCTGGTTTGGTGGTGCTGAATTCTCTCAGCTTTTGCTTGTCTGTAAAGCTTTTGATTTCTCCTTCATATTTGAATGAGATCATTGCTGGGTATAATAATCTGGGCTGTAGGTTATTTTCTTTCATCACTTTAAGTATGTCTTGCCATTCCCTCCTGGCCTGAAGTGTTTCTATTGAAAGATCAGCTGTTATCCTTATGGAAATCTGCTTGTGTGTTATTTGTTGTTTTTCCCTTGCTGCTTTTAATATTTGTTCTTTGTGTTTGATCTTTGTTAATTTGATTAATATGTGTCTTGGGGTGTTTAACCTTGGGTTTATCCTGTTTGGGACTCTGGGTTTCTTGGACTTGGGTGATTATTTCCTTCCCCATTTTAGGGAAGTTTTCAACTATTATCTCCTCTAGTATTTTCTCATGGTCTTTCTTTTTGTCTTCTTCTTCTGGGCCCCTATGATTCGAATGTTGGGGCATTTAACATGGTCTTGGAGGTCTCTGAGATTGTCCTCATTTCTTTTAATTCGTTTTTCTTTTTTCCTCTCTGATTCATTTATTTCTACTATTCTATCTTCTACTTCACTAATCCTATCTTCTGCCTCCAATATTCTACTATTTGTTCCCTCCAGAGTGTTTTTGATCTCATTTATTGCATTATTCATTATATACTGACTCTTTTTTATTTCCTCTAGGTCCTTGTTAAACCTTTCTTGCATCTTCTCAATCCTTGTCTCCAGGCTATTTATCTGTGGTTCCATTTTGTTTTCAAGATTTTGGATCATTTTCACTATCATCATTCAGAATTTTTTATCAGGTAGATTCCCTATCTCTTCCTCTTCTGTTTGGTTTAGTGGCCATTTATCCTGTTCCTTTACCTGCTGAGTCTTCCTCTGTCTCTTCATCCTGTTTATATTGCTGTGTTTTGGATGGCCTTTCTGTATTCTGGCAGTTTGTGGAGTTCTCTTTATTGTGGAGTTTCCTCACTGTATGTGGGTTTGTATGGGTGGCTTGTCAAGGTTTCCTGGTTAGGGAAGCTTGTGTTGGTGTTCTGGTGGGTGGGGCTGGATTTCTTCTCTCTGGAGTGCAATGAAGTGTCTAGTAATGAGTTATGAGATGTCAATGGGTGACTTTGGGCAGTCTGTATATTGAAGCTCAGGGCTATGTTCCTCTGTGGCTGGAGAATTTGCATGGTATGTCTTGCTCTGGAACTTGTTGGCCCTTGAGTGGTACTTGGTTTCAGTGTAGGTATGGAGGCGTTTGATGAGCTCCTGTCAATTAATGTTCCCTGGAGTCAGGAGTTCTCTGGTATTCTCAGGATTTGGACTTAAGCCTCCTGCTTCTGGTTTTCAGTCTTATTTTTACAGTAGCCTCCAGACTTCTCCATCTATACAGCACTGTTGATAAAACAACTCCTTTTGAAGACAATGGGCTGCTTTTCTGAGTGCCTAATGTCCTCTGCCAGCATTCAGACGTTGTTTTGTGGAATTTACTCAGCGTTGAAATGTTCTTTTGATGAATTTGTCGGGGAGAAAGTGATCTCCCCGTCCTATTCCTCTGCCATCTTAGGACCGCCTCCCACCTTCTCTTTTAGAGGTTGGATTAGAAGAAGAGGGATATCTGGTTATATTCATGGACCAGAAACCATTCTCAAGCAGAGACAGCCAAACCAGTAATATTTAGAAAAATAAACAAAAAATGACTGCATTTAGCTCTGCAATGGAACCCTGCTGCTTTTTCATGGTTAAATATTAATATCCCAGCTGTTTCTAGTCATCTGAGTGATAGGCTATAGATCTGGATAAATAACCTTCCACAAACTCAATTTGGCTGTCTGCTTCTTAAAAGAAGAAAAAAAAAAGAGTTATCTTCATATTAAGAGTTAGTAAAACCAGGGGTTTTTAGCTGTATCTAGTCCATTCAACGTCCAAAGAAGCCTATATGAAATTTAAGTTCTAGATGGTTGGAGCTAAAAGGAACATATAGGTTTCACCTCTTTCCCTTGTATTGCAGATGAGGAACTGGAGACCCAGAGAAGGAAAGAGACCCATCCAAAGTCTCACATTTGAGCTACTGACAGAGTCATGCTTTAACCTGGATTGCAGCCATCGCCCTTATTTTAAATTAAATTATTTGTATTTCTAAATTAATTTTTATTAGATTACAGTAACTTTACCAGCCTTGTTTTATGTGAATGAGGCTGAGGCCCAGAAATTTGTCAAAGGTCACAAGGTCAGTGATGGTAAAAAGGCTGGGTTGATATGTATGCTTTGCCTCCATAGCTCATATTCCCAGATAGCGAAAGGGATTGACTAGATAGCTTATACATGCAGGGGTTTCTTATCTCAGGTTACAAGCTCAGTTGTGTGAAAGTGAAGTCACTCAGTCGTGTCTGACTCTTTGAGACCCCATGGACTGTAGCTTTCTAGGCTCCTCCATCCATGGGATTTTCCAGACAAGAATACTGGAGTGGGTAGCCATTTCCTTCTCCAGGGGATTTTCCTGACCCAGGGGTCAAACCTGGATCTCCCACATTGCAGGTAGACTCTTTACCATCTGAGCCACCAGGGAATCCCCGTTGTGTAGGAAAAGTAATTTTCTTAAATCTCCCATGCATGCGTGCATGCTAAGTCGCTTCAGTCATGTCCAACTCTGTGACCCCATGGACTGTAGCCTGACAGGCTCCTCCATCCATGTGATTTTCCAGGCAAGAATGCTGGAGTGGGTAGTCATGCCCTCCTTCAAGGCATCTTCCTGACCTAGGGATTGAATCCATGTCTACTTACATCTCCTAAAATTTCCATAATGAAACCTAATTTTTATATCAAAAGTTCCTTCAGGCCAGTAGTAGACTCTCAATCTTAGTCATTTCTGATTCTCTCAGTCATTTCCAGCCATCTTCTTTCTCCGGAGTTGTGTGTAAGTTCAGAGGAGTTTCAGAGTTTGCCCAGAATGGGGCTGGGGAGATGTGTGGGCTGGGGGGTAGGGGTGGAGATGCTAGCTTCTACTCACACGTGCAGCATCCTCTCTGGTCCTTGGCTGTGGATTCAAGGCGACTGTTGCACTGGCCTTTCTTCTCCACCGCCTGGACCCCCCAGTTCCAGCTCTCTCTCAGCTACTTCCATATCCCTCGGGCCCATGGGACACAGGATGTCCCCCTTTGTCTCTTTGGAGCTGCAAGAAATTCAGAGAGGCTGCCTCAGACCCATCTTGAGACATTTCTTCCAATTCCACATAAAGTGGACTATGGCAAACTACTACTCTTATGCCCTTCCCAGGCCCACAGGACCAGTTTCCTCTTGGGTTCCTTAAACTAGTGGGGAAGTTCATGACTCCTCCTGCCCCCAGGATCCCTCTCAGTGAAGTGTCAGACACAGGATCCTCATGCAGGGCTTGCTATGTACTGACTCACTCCTAGTCTCTTCACTGCCTCTCTGACTCCCCCATTTGCAAGATCTTTACACTGATGTGGGAGGGCAGAAGAGTCTTGTCCCCATACCCTCTGTTTAATGTCCAAAGTCTCAGCCCAAGGGATAAGGAAATTCAAGACATTTTGCTCTCACTCACAGACTTAGAGGAGATCTTATGACTGCTAGTGTTGGGGTGGGGGGAAGGATGGGGGGAGGGGATAGTTAGGGAATTTGGGGAGGTCATGTACACTCTGCTATACTTAAAATGGATAACCAACAAGGACCTACAGTATAGCACAGAGAACCCTGCTCAATGTCATGTGGTAGCCTGGATGGAAGTGGGGTGGGGGACAGAATGGATTCTTGGGGCTGAATCCCTTCGCTGTTCACCTGAAATTATCACAGCATTGTTGTGATTAATAAGCTATACCCCAATACAAAATAAAAAGTTAAAAAAAAAAAAAAAAAAACTGTTTCTCTCAAATGGTTAAGTCTTCTGTGAGCTTGTTGCTATTTAATATTTTTAATGTGTCCTTGCTGCTAAGTCACTTCAGTCATGTCCGACTCTGTGCAACCCCATAGACGGCAGCCCAACAGGCTCCCCTGTATCTGGGATTCTCCAGGCAAGAACACTGGAGTGGGTTGCAATTTCCTTCTCCAATGCATAAAAGTGAAAAGTGAAAGTGAAGTCTCTCATTCATGTCCAACCCTCAGTGGTCCCATGGACTGCAGCCTTCAAGGCTCCTCCATCCATGGGATTTTCCAGGCAAGAGTACTAGAGTGGGGTGCCATTGCCTTCTCCGTGTCCTTAAGTTCACAGAAATGGAGTCATCAATATCCTTGCTTTAAGTAACACCTTATCATCATTTCACATGTAGCCCTCTTTGATTTAACTAGCTATTTCGTTTTAATAATGGTAATAGACACTCCAAACACCCCCACTCAAAACTAACACTAGAAATTTAGAACCTTAATAATAACCTACATATAGCCATGTGACCCCCCCAATCATATCCCTGCTTCCCCTTGCCAACCTCACCTGATGTGACCATGATCCTGAATCCCATGCTCATCATGCTTTTGCTTTTGTGTTGATTTAACTTTAATACATGTACATGTATGATAGAAAGTACTTAACCTCTAAAGCCATGACTGTTTTTAATTCTATGAAAAAGGCATCATGTCTTATGAAAATTTTTTGGACTTCATTTTTTTCACCTAATATATTGCTAACTTCCTCAACATTGTTGTGCATGACTCTAGGTCATTTATTTTGATGGCTGCACAATGTTCCACCATGTGAAGAATATGAAAGCTTACTCATCCAGGCACTGCAGTGATGGCCATTTGGTTTGTTTCTACGTGAACTTTAAACTCCAGGAGTTGACTCTTTCCCTTCATCTACTATTTATGCTGTTGTGTCCCTACTTGGAAGCAATGGATACTGATGCTGAGCGAATCAGCCTGAATGAGAAAAGGTAGTGGAATAACAGGAAACACCTAGATGGAAAATGCAACTTTGGTTAATACATGCAGATGCAAACTCAAAGGTTTTTTTACCTAATCAAACCCTAAGCGTGGCATTCACGGGTCAAAAGGAAGAATCTAAGGGATGGGGGGAGAGGAGGGGCAGGGATGGCTCCTTGAAGCTGAGCCTGGGTACTGAGAACTCATTTTGTAGGAATAGAATATTTATAGTAAAAATACAGTATATCACTTAGCTGATTTTCTCCTCCTCTTTCTTCTCCTGACAATTTTGCTCAGAAGTCAGGTTAGGTGGTGTAGGAAAAATTTAAGAAAGAATGTGGTTCCTGGCTCTCCATTACCATGAGTATCCTTTAGTCATGTTTTAGATTATCTCCCCATTTACTAAAGAACACTGACTCTGCCAAAGTTTTACTATCAGTGCCAATGCAACCCAATCTTGATTTCTTAACATATTTCCCTTTATCTGTCACAATTAAGTACCTCTTGATACTGACAAGTGCCATTTAGAGGCAAAATACTGAAAATGAAGAATTTTACTGAAGATTCTGGGTGTGAAATATGTTTATAAAAGGAAGGAAGGTGTTTTATATGGTTTACCAAATTAAAGATGGGGTTTACTGTGAGGATCTTCTGTCCGTTTAGTCTATGGCTTATGAACTTGATTTAAGGAAAAGATCAGGCAACTTGTTGGTAGGGAGGGGTGTATGATACTCACTGTGTATCTTCTTCAGCCAGTGTGTAGCCAGCTGTTGATTTCTACTCCTTTAATTTAACTTCCAATGTCAATACGAAGTTTATTCTTCAGACTGACACCATGAGCTTACAGCTCCAAGAGGCATTTGTTGGCATATAGGTGCTTCAGAGGAGAAAAAAAGTTGAAAATTATCAGGGGATACTATTTTTTATTCATCCCTCACCAGCATGCTGCTGCTGCTGCTGCTGCTAAGTCGCTTCAGTCGTGTCCGACTCTGTGCGACCCCATAGACGGAAGCTCACCAGGCTCCCCTGCCCCTGGGATTCTCCAGGCAAGAACACTGGAGTGGGTTGCCATTTCCTTCTCCAATGCAGGAAAGTGAAAAGTGAAAGTGAAGTCGCTCAGCCGTGTCCGACTCCTAGCGACCCCATGGACTGGAGCCTACCAGGCTCCTCCGTCCATAGGATTCTCCAGGCAAAAGTACTGGGGTGGGGTGCCATTGCCTTCCCCCCTCACCAGCATATGGGCCACCAAAAAAGTAGAGGGAGAAGTATTGGGTGAGCCAAAAAGGTTTGTTCAGGTTTTTCAACAACATCTTACAGAAAAACCCAAGCAAACTTTTAGGCCAACTCATAGAAATATGCTACTGATAATGATAAATAAATAAATAATAAATAAATAATACACACACACACACACACACATACAGTTCTGGATGAGAGACATGTGTGTGTGTTCAGTAGTTGTGTCCAACTCTTTGCAACCCCATGGATGCCAGGCTTCCCTGTCTTTCATCATCTCCAGGAGCTTACTCAAACTCATGTCCATTGAGTTATTACTGCTATCTAACCATCTCATCCTCTGTTGTCCCCATATCCTCCTGCCTTTAATCTTTCCCAGCAGCAGAGTCTTTTCTAACAAGTCAGCTCTTCACATCAGGTGGCCAAAGTATTGGAGCTTCAGCTTCAGCATCAGTCCTTCCAATGAATATTCAGAATTGAATTCCTTTAGGATTGACTGGCTTGATCTCCTTGAAGTCCAAGGGACTCAAGAGTCTTCACCAATGCCACAGTTCAAAAGCATCAATTCTTCAGAGCTCAGCTTTCTTTATGGTCCAACTCTCACATCCATACATGACTACTGGAAAAGCCATAGATTTGACTATATGAACCTTTGTCAGCAGAGTGATAGTATATACAGATTAATTTCAAAGTTACTACACCTTTTAAAAGTACAGTGTTTTAAACACTTTGTATTATTGTAAGTATATTTTAATGTACTTTTTATTTTGGAATAATTTGACATTTACGTAAGAGTTGCAAAGACAACACAGTGAGTTCACATAGAGCTTTCACTCAGTTTCTGCTAATGCCAGTATCTTACACAACTATAGCACATTCTCCAAAATGAAGAGATTAATGTTATTGGTATATTACTATCAAATAAACTTCAGCTTTTATTCATATTTCATCAGTTTTTCAACTAATAGTCTTTTTCAGTTCCAGGCATCCATCCAGGATACATGACAATTAGAAAAATACATTTTAAATGGAAAGAACCAACACATTAGAGAAGCAGTTGAGAGAAGGCCCTTCATTCCTAAAGCAAATTGCTCATTGGATTTTGAAGTTGTGTGTGTTTCTCAGGGAATGATAGTAAGGAAGAGCAGGTGATGGGAGGTTGGGAATAATTAACTAGCTGATTAATTAAAGGAGGCTTTTTTTTTTCATATTTTTTAGGAGCCACTGCCAGGAGCCAGCATGAGGAGCTCCGCCCATGGCAAAGGTCATGAGGAAGGAGGCTTGGCATACGCAAAGGTTTGATCGAGCCTCAGGAGTCCCCCTGGAAATTCTTGAGCATCTACCCCAAAACCAGAGTCTGCCTACTTTCTGCTTTGTGCTCTCCCCTACACCTCTGACTTTACGGGGGACTGTCCCCAACTACCTCTCTCTGAAAAAAGAGTTAACTTATAGCTCCAGTTAATAATTCCTGTATGTGAGAGTGTTTCAACCTACAAACTCCTTTGGAAGTCCTCTAGCCTGCCTGAATGGTTTTTTTCTGGCCACATGTGATTGTTCAGAGCCTCCCAACTGTGAGAGGCATGAGACTTTCTACACTGTCTAAATACAGATTCCTTTGAGCAGTTAAAAGATTAATTAGAAACTGTATTGGTGGAGGGTTTTTCACTTGTTGGGCCAATGTTTGCTGCTAAGTCTCCATATCCCTTACCTACTGTGTCCCTGGCAGTGTATTGATTGATATAATTGGCGTACAGATATGTAAGTAGTAGCTTTAAAGTTTGTAAACTTGGACCCTTGAGTTAATTCTTTTTCTTGTTATAGCCCACCACACCTTTGCCCTGTAGGAATGCAACTTTATCTAATGCTTTTGGAGGGTGGCGCCAAACTAATCACCTTTAGAGAAAAATAAGTTTTCTGAAGAAAGGGTCTTAAAATGTTAACAGGCCTCTGGGCCAGAAGATGATGCAAATCACCTAAACTTTTGCATATGATAAGTTTGCAGGAAGAAAGACTGGCTTACTGCATGACTCTACCCCTTCCACCATTATCCTCTATGCATAACTTAAGGTATAAAAACTACTTTGGAAAATAAAGTGCGGGCCTTGTTCACCGAAACTTGGTCTCACCATGTCATTCTTTCTCTCACCTTCTGGCTGAATTATTCAGCCTCTTTTCTCCACTGAATTTCCTCACTGAGCTATCCTTATTTAATCACTCTTTATATCCTTAATTAACATTTAATTAAGCAGTTGTTTCCTGATCCTTGCTGACGCTGTCCCCGCTTCAAATTCCCTGAACCCCAGCAAGCCACAAATGTTATCAAGAATGCAGAAGAATACAAAGAGCCCCAAAATGAATCCAAATTGCACCTGACTCTCAGAGCACCCATCCTCATTTCTGCCTACCCTGACTCTACTGTCATACCAGTTAACAATATTTTGTTAACACCAAAAGCAGTTCTTTGGGGGGAATTCCCTGGTGGTCCACTGGCTAGGACTCCACACTCTCTCTTCCAAGGGCCTGGGTTCAGGGGACTAAAATTCCACAAGTGGTGCAGGAAAAAAAAATTCTTTTGTTGGACTATCTCCATCTTACCTTAGCAGGTAAATTACTATCTGGAAATCTCCATCTCAGTAGCCAAGTGAGAGAGAAAAAAAAATCACCAGGAACTCAAGAGTAGGAAACAAAAATATACAAATCTTCCTATCTGTAACACTCAGATTAGTTGTTGTTCGGTTGCTCAGTCCCATCCGACTCTTTGTGATCCTGTGGACTGCAGCATGCCGAACTTCTCTGTCCTCCAATATCTCCTAGAGTTTGCTCAAGTTCATGTCCATTGAGTCAGTGATGCTATCCTGACACCCCGATTAGACCCCAATGCAAAGTTTCTTCTTTCCTCCCTCCCTCTTTCACCAACCTTCCTTTCTTTCCCTCTTTCCCTTCCTTCTGTTCTTTTTCTTTTCCTCCATCGCTCATTTTTTTCCTTACTTTCCCTTTCTATCTTTGTGTGTTGAGAGGAGACTTCTAAACGAGTCAAATAATCTTGTACAGTTTTGTCAGGACTTTTTCCCTGAGGATCACCATGCAGGCCAAGCTCAGGAAAATGTGTAAAGTAATCATGGTGTAAGGAGGCACAGTGATTTAGAGGAAATTTTGGACCAGCAGTTAGTAAATTTGAGTTTCAGTCTAAACACTGTTACTTGACACCTATGTGACCTTCTAGAATTCATTCACTGGCTCTCTGCCTCCATTTCATCATCTATAAAATGGGAGATTTTATTTAACTTTATTCATCCCAAGGAATTGCTTTCAGAAGCAAATGAGATAATGCATGTGAAGATTCCTTTGGGGGCAAAGAGACGAAAAGCTGTTTTAGGCAATGTCCACTTATTAATAAGAGTAAGAAGGTGATTGAGTGCCAATCAGACTGAGTTCATTCTCCATCAAGCTTTGTTCTCAAAGCTGAATGTTGGCATTCTTGGTTTCATTCAAAAATGTCTCAAGCTTTCTGTGTTGCTTGTGCTAAGATGACAAATTAATTGTGACCTGTTAAGATTTTAGATGTTTCCATTTCCAAAACAAGGCATCAGATGTATAAAATGAAAAGAAGAGAAAAGCAAATTTGGGCTGTCTTCCCATCGCCTAAGGAACTGGCTGAGAAGTGAAAAATTAAATCAAATACATGCTTTGTCTATGTGTAACCAAGCAAATAGCTCTAAGTGACTTTTTCATTGTATTGACTAGATCTTTTGGTTGTTTGGAGGTCATAAGAGCCTATTTGTGTACCAATTCTGTATTAACATAGCCAAGGAGACTGCACCACTAAGAATTCCCACGGAAAATGGACTCCCCGCATCTTCCATTCACAACATATATTTGATGTGAGATAGATTTCAGTTGATTTGAAGATACTCTAATTACAGTAAATTGTTTGGTCTTTATTCTGTACTTATTATCTCCTTTCCTGAAATGTTAATGCTTTGACCCATTTTTCAGCTGCTTCAGAAGCATAAATAAAAATCCTGATTATCCTCACTGATTTTCTATCCCCCAGTGCTCCTGAAAGGTACCTTTGGTGTCTTTGTTACAGCTAATAAGTGCAAAAGAAAAAAATGTTGCTGATGGGCTCTAGATATGTGATAATAAGCAGATCATCTTGGCTCAAATTTGAATTCCTTCATACATTAAGCAATATTTATGTATTATCTAATATTTATTAGGCAGTAGGGTTCCAAATAAATGCATATATGCTAGAATGATGGTTATGGAATAATTATAATTATGATAGTAATATACACCATCATTGAGCTAAATATGCTTTATTTCATTTACTCTTACAACACTCCCTCTTTTTTTTTTGACTACGTTGCTCAGCTCTTCCCGACCAGGGAAGACCAGTTTCCAGACCAGGGATCTAAGCCACACCCCATGCACGGAAGCACAGAGTCTTAACCACTGGGAGGCTAGGGAATTCCCAACACTCCCCCTTTTATCCTCATTCTACAGATAAGGAAATTAAGTCTCAAATGGGTTAAGTAATAGCTCAGTCAAGGTCATAATGATAAAGCTAAGGTTTGAACTCAGATCATGGTGGCTGAAGTTCTTACTTTGTTTACTACTTCCTATAGAAAGTCAAAGAACTTGGCTTCTGATACCTAGCTCCAGTTAGGTCAGATGTTCATTCAACCTGGACATCTAAATTAGGACTCATATGGACCTAATTAAACTTAAAAGATTTTGCACAGCAAAGGAAACCATAAACAAGATGAAAAGACAACACTCAGAATAAGAGAAAATAACTGCAAATGAAGCAACTGACAAAGGACTAATCTCCAAATTATACAAACAGCTCAAGCAGCTCAACATCAGAAAAACAAACAACCCAGCTAAAAGTGGGCAAAAGACCTAAACAAACACTTCTCCAAAGAAGACATCCAGATGGCTACTAAACAGATGAAAAGATGCTCAACACCAGTTACTATTAGAGAAAGGCAAATCAAAACTACAATGCAGTATCACCTCACACAGGTCTGAATGGCCATCACCAAACAATCTATAGATAATAAATGCTGGAGAGGATGTGGAGAAAAGGGAACCTTCTTGCACTGTTAGTGGGAATGTAAATTGATATAGCCACTATAGAAAACAGTATGGAGATTTCTTTATAAACTAGGAATAAAACTACCATATAACCCAGCAATCCCACTACTGTGCATATACCCCGAGGAAACCGTAATTGAAAAAGACACATGTACCAATGTTCATTGCAGCACTATTTACAATAGCTAGGACATGGAAGTAACCTAGATGTCTATCAACAGATGAATGGATAAAGAAGTTGTGGTACATGTATATACAATGGAGTATTACTCAGCAATAAAAAGAAATGAATTTGAGTCAATTTTAGTGAGGTGGATGAACCTGGAGCCTGTTATACCAAGTCAAGTAAGTCAGAAAGAGAAAATATTGTATATTAACACACACACACACACACACACACACACACATATGGAACCTAGAAAAATGCTACAAATGAACCTATTTGCAGGGCAGCAATGGTGCAATATACTGTATTAGAATACCTTCTAGAGATGGTAAAATATACTATATTAGATCAAGCAGAGAGGGAGATAGGAAATGTATACGATGAGGGTGGGGGTGGGGTTTGCAAGCTTAGGATAACCATATTGAGAAGATGACATTTGAACAGGTCAAGAAAGTGTGCCATGGGAATATCTAGAAGAAGAGTATTCCAAGCAGAAGGAGTAGCGAATTCAAAGGCCCTAAGGTGAGACAGTGCCTGGTATGGTCAAGGAACAGCAAGGAGACTGGTGTGGCTGGAGAAGACAGACTTAGGGGGAAAGTGGTAGTGGGATGAGGTCATAGAGGGAACAGGGCCAGATCATGGAGGGCTTTGGAAATCATCAGAATGTTGATTTTAACTATGAGGGAGATGTTGAACTGTTAGAGGATTTTGAGCAGAGGAGTGTCATCTGATTTGTGTTCTCATTGAATCATTATGGCTCCTATGTTGCGAATATACTTATGGTGGGCAGGGCTGAAGCAAGAACATCAGTTAGAAGCCTATTGTAATAATCCATGAGAGATATGATGGTGACTTGGACCAGGATGGCAGAATATGGTAAGAAGTGCTCAGATTCTCAATCAGTATTGAAGGTAGAACTGAAAAAAATTTTCTGATACATCAGCTGTTAGGGTTACCCCCAAGGTTTTGGATCTTACCAGAAGGAATAAAGAGTTGCCATTTACTGAGATGTGAATTTACTGAGATGTGTAAGAGTAGGTTTGGGGGAGGAAGATCATGAACTGCATTTAGACATATTAAGTTTAAAAGACTTAACTGACATCTAAGTGTAGATGTCAAGTAGGTAGTTGGAGTCAGTGCTGTATTGATGATATATAAAATTAACACCCTGAATGAGATCCTCTAAGGGACAAGTGTAGATGGAGAGAAGAGTTACCACAACTGAGCCCTGGGCACTCCAACATTTAGAGGACAGGAAGATGAGGAGAAATCAACAAAGGACACTGAGAAGTGGCCATTGAAGGAAGTGGGTATAGAAGTGAGTGTAGCATCCTGAAGGCTAAGTGAGGAAAGCATTTCAAGGAAGAGTGAGTGACCATTTGTGAAAAAGTGTACTCAGGGGTCAAGCAAGATGAGAACTGAGAAATAACCCTTGGATTTAATAATACAGATGAGTGACATCATCAGTGGGTGACCTTGATCAGAGCAGTTTTAGAGAAGTAGAGGGAGTCAATGCGTTATTAAAATGGAAGGAAGGAAATGGGGGTCTGAGAGTAGAGACAACCCTTTCCAAGGAGTTTTTCTATGAGGGGGAAAAATAGAGCCATAGCTGGAGGGAGGAGTGGAGTCATAAAATATTCAGGGCACTATTAAGGAGGAAAAGTGAGTTGCAGAATAACAGTAATCACTAGCATTAACTGAGGGGTAAATGTATGTTAGACATTGTCCCAAGTACTTTATTGCTATAAAGAGTGCTGAAGTCAAAGGGTGATTTGCACTATTAAATAGGCTGAGTGTGATAAGAGCAGAATGAGAGATGGGGAATGTAGTGGGATATAAGGACTGCAGTGGGACCATATCTTGCTGGGCCTATTACCTTAGCAACTATTACCATCATTGCATCCCTGCCTATGAGATATCATTATTCCTACTTTAGAGAAGATAAATGGAGGCAAAGAATATTTGAGGAAATTCTCTAATGATGCATAAGTGGTAAGTGCTAAAATGGGGATTTGAATTCAGGCAGGTTGACACTAGAACCTATGCTTTTAACTTTCTTATGATACCACTTACATCATTTACACAAGTAAACCCCCAATTTTTGTATTAGTATAGATTCACCAAAGGAACATTTCATGCAAAGATGGGCTCGATAAAGGACAGAAACGGTATGGACCTAATGGAAGCAGAAGATATTAAGAAGAGGTGGCAAGAATACACAGAAGAACTGTACAAAAAAGATCTTCATGACCCAGATAATCACGATGGTGTGATCACTGACCTAGAGCCAGACATCCTGGAATGTGAACTCAAGTGGGCCTTAGAAAACATCATCACTATGAACAAAGCTAGTGGAGGTGATAGAATTCCAGTTGAGCTATTTCAAATCCTGAAAGATGATGCTGTGAAAGTGCTGCACTCAATATGCCAGCAAATTTGGAAAACTCAGCAGTGGCCACAGGATTGGAAAAGGTCAGTTTTCATTCCAATCCCAAAGAAAGGCAATGCCAAAGAATGCTGAAACTACCGCACAATTGCACTCATCTCACATGCTAGTAAAGTAATTCTCAAAATTCTCCAAGCCAGGCTTCAACAATATGTGAACCGTGAAATTCCTGATGTTCAAGCTGGTTTTAGACAAGGCAGAGGAACCAGAGATCAAATTGCCAACATCCGCTGGATAATGGAAAAAGCAAGAGAGTTTCAGAAAAACATCTATTTCTGCTTTATTGACTATGCCAAATCCTTTGACTGTGTGGACCACAACAAACTGGAAAATTCTGAAAGACATGGGAATACCAGACCACCTGATCTGCCTCTTGAGAAATTTGTATGCAGGTCAGGAAGCAACAGTTAGAACTGGACATGGAAAAACAGACTTGTTCCAAATAGGAAAAGGAGTATGTCAAGGCTGTATATTACCACCTTGCTTATTTAACTTATATGCAGAGTACATCATGAGAAACACTGGACTGGAAGAAACACAAGTTGGAATCAAGATTGCCGGGAGAAATATAAATCACCTCAGATATGCAGATGACACTACCCTTATGGCAGAAAGTGAAGAGGAACTCAAAAGCCTCTTGATGAAAGTGAAAGTGGAGAGTGAAAAACTTGGCTGAAAGCTCAACATTCAGAAAACAAAGATCATGGCATCTGGTCCCATCACTTCATGGGAAATAGATGGGGAAACAGTGTCAGACTTTATTTTTCTGGGCTCCAAAATCACTACAGATGGTGAATGCAGCCATGAAATTAAAAGACGGTTACTCCTTGGAAGGAAAGTTATGACCAACTTAGATCACATATTCAAAAGCAGAGACATTACTTTGCCAACAAAGGTTCGTCTAGTCAAGGCTATGGTTTTTCCTGTGGTCATGTATGGATGTGAGAGCTTGACTGTGAAGAAGGCTGAGCGCCGAAGAATTGATGCTTTTGAACTGTGGTGTTGGAGAAGACTCTTGAGAGTCCCTTGGACTGCAAGGAGATCCAACCAGTCCATTCTGAAGGAGATCAGCCCTGGGATTTCTTTGGAAGGAATGATGCTAAAGCTGAAACTCCAGTACTTTGGCCACCTCATGTGAAGAGCTGACTCATTGGAAAAGACTCTGATGCTGGGAGGGATTGGGGGCAGGAGGAGAAAGGGGACGACAGAGGATGAGATGGCTGGATGTCATCACTGACTCGATGGACGTGAGTCTGAGTGAACTCCAGGAGTTGGTGATGGACAGGGAGGCCTGGCATGCTGCGATTCATGGAGTCATAAAGAGTAGGACACGACTGAGTGACCGACCTGAACTGAACTGATGTATTCATAAATGTATAAAATACATAAAAATTTTATATATTCATAGATGCATAAAATACATAAAAATTTATGTATTCATAAATGCATAAAATTTAAAGAATATGGACACTGTAAAGGGACAGGTCTGAGAATGAATACTGTTTCTATCACCTACTAGGGTGAATCACCCAAGTTCACAACTTCAGTTTCTTTATCTGAATGTTGAATTATAAGCCAACTTTTTCCTCTCCTCTTTTACTTTCATTAAGAGGCTCTTAGTTCTTCTTTGCTTTCTGCCATAAGGGTGGTGTCATTTGCATGTCTGAGGTTATTAATATTTCTCCCGGCAATCTTGATTCCAGCTTGTGCTTAATCCAGTCTAGCATTTCTTATGATGTACTCTGCATATAAGTTAAATAAGTAGGGTGACAATATACAGCCTTGATGTATACCTTTCATGATTTGGAACCAATCTGTTATTCAATGTCTAGTTCTAATTGTTCCTTCTTGACCTGCATAAAGATTTCTCAGGAGGCCAGTAAGGTGGTCTGGTATTCCCATCTCTTTCAGAATTTTCTGGTTTGTTATGATCCACCCAGTCAAAGGCTTTGGCATAGTCAATAAAGCAGAAATAGATGATTTTCTGGAACTCTCATTGCTTTTTCAATGATCCAACAGATGTTGGCAATTTGATCCCTTGTTCCTCTGCCTTTTCTAAATCCAGCTTGAACATATGGAATTTCACTGTTCACGTTCTGTTGATGCCTGGCTTGGAGAGTTTTGAGCATTATATTACTAGTGTGTGAGATGAGTGCAATTGTGCAGTAGTTTGAGCATTCTTTGGTGTTGCCTTTCTTTGGGATTGGAATGAAAACTGACCTTTTCCAGTCCTGTGGCCACTGCTGAGTTTTCCAAATTTGCTGGCATACTGTGTGCAGCACTTTCACAGCATCATCTTTTAGGATTTGAAATAGCTCAACTGGAATTCCATCACCTCCACTAGCTTTGTTTGGAGTGATGCTTCATAAGGCCCATTTCATTTTGCATTCTAAGATGTCTGTCTCTAGGTGAGTGATCACACCATCTTGATTATCTGGGTCATGAAGGTCTTTTTGTATAGTTCTTTTGTGTATTCTTGCCACCTCTTCTTAATACCTTCTGCTTCTGTTAGGTTACACATTAAAATTACCTGTGCATTGATGTTTTTAAAGGCTCCCAAAATGATTCTAGTGTGCAGGGCAAACAAGTTGGATTATCCCATTGGGATTAACTGGTATAGCCATACCCATTGTGAAGATATTGAGAAATACTTTCAATGAAGTTGGTAAATGTCCTGAGACCTGAGTGCCCTGGACACCTCATCTCTTCCACTCCAGAGCTCCCAGACATTCCCATAATCAGTTATTAAATGGTTAATGCCTGTCCAGCAAGAGTCCTTCAGAACCCTGCTTCAGCATTTAGCCAGATTTCATTCTAAATGGTCAGGCCCCAGTACTGTATCCATTATTAAATAATTCAAATGCCACTTCTGCAGCCAGTGCTGAGAACCATTGATCTGGTCAGTTCAATTAAGCATCTGAATCTTTATCTGTACCACACTAAATAACTAGTCTGACTACATTGCTACCTCTGTCCATGCATATAACCAGGCTTATGATCTTAAGCAAGTCATTTCCTCACCCTGAATCTCATCTGAAAAATTATAGGGTTTAACGGGGTCGTCTTTAAGCTTGTTTCCAACTCTGAATTGTGTGGCACTGTGGTTCTATGAATCACAAATTCAGCTAAGCTAAAAGCATCTCCAAGAGAAGTGAAAGCCAAATTGATCTAACCTCCTGCACACTGACCCAAACTAGCCAAAGAGAACCCAGATAAGTTGCTTCAGTCATATCCGACTCTGTGTGACCCCATAGACGGCAGCCCACCAGGCTCCCCCTGTCCCTGGGGTTCTCCAGGCAAGAATACTGGAGTGGGTTGCCATTTCTTTCTCCAATGCATGAAAGTGAAACATCAATGTGAACCCAGAGTGCATGCTAAATGTATATTGCTCTTCTTAGGAGACATGAATCTTTCTTAAAGCTGCACACCTCCCCCAACCCACCAAGTTATGGCTTGGAACTTGAAGCCTGGAGATGAATTCTCCCCAACTTGGGGCAAAGATGCAAATATTATTAGAGCTGATTATGAAGTTATCCAATCTGCTTTTAAAGTATGGTCCTGACACTTCCACTTGAAGCTTCTTGCAGTAGTGCCCTGCAGAGAGGGTGACATACTACAAGAAGACATAATCTGTTTTACTTGTTCCATGTTTATTTGCCATCCATTTCATTGAGTGACCTCTTTGTTTGTGGATTATAGGGAAGGGAAGAAGTCAGTTGGTTTTTATTGGTCCCTCCAGAAATTTAAACAGCTTCAAACTGTCCTCCCCCAGTCTATGCCTCTTTTGGCCAAGCGTGCCTTTGATTTTACAATCTCATCCCAACCCTCAGTGCCACGGCTTTTCAAGCACAGCTCACGTTATCTGGATCTTTTCACTTTTCACTTGATCTTTCCCAAGGCAATGTTGCCAAGTGGAAACTGGAACCATGTTTACAATAATCTGAAGTGAGATGGTGAGTTGGCAGTTATGTAGTTCATACAATCCTTCTGAATGGCCTGAACTATCCAGATCACTTGTCTGTACTGAAAAATAGTGTAGTTGCCAAATTATTTCATTTCAAGTAGTGGAAGTATAACTATCATCTTGCTAATATCTCTGAAATGTATATCTGTAATACTGATCTATTATCCTGAGTGAGACCAATATCTCTCAAAGTGGTAAGCTTTAAGACTGTTACCCTGGGAAAGTTCAATGCAAAACTCAGAGCCCACATCTCCATCTCCATTCCAATTGCTCTAGCCCAATGCACCAAACACTCCCTTGGTATTGGTTATTCCCCATATCCCCTAAGCCAGACACCAACAACCACAGATGAGACTTAACAGTTCAAGGAAACAGATGATGTTTTTACCCAATCAGACCAGAGAAGACTGCATTGAAAAGGAAGGAAGGGACTAGACACACTTATCAACCAAAAGTCTGATTGGCCTGGGCTGCTCCTTAGCCAACATTTGTGAGGAGCTGGCCCGATTGGTCTGTGACCCACTTCTACTTGCATCATCTTGAGACTCTACCATCTTCCTGAGATGAAAGTCCTCCCACCGTATTCATTTGGAATTTTCACAGTGTGCCCTTTACAAAGACCATGTGTAACAGAGTCACTTGAAGTACTATGTAAAATGCAGATCTCTGAGCCCTATCACCACCAATAGATACAAACTAAAATTGTAGAACCATTGCTATTTATTTTGATAAAATTACTTCATTTGCCTGAACACTTATTTGCTCAATTAGCAAATTGAGCAATTGTTTCCTACTTTACAGAGCTGCTTAGAGAGCATTTTCATTTACACAATCTGTCACTATCTTCATCTTCAGCTCAAAGTATCTAACCTTAGGGGCATCTTTCACTCTAAATTGTTTCCCCACATCAAACTCTACACATATATTAGTGGTACCACCATATCCTCCAGGATCCCAGAATCAAACCTCAAAGTCCACAGTGACAAATTAGGAAGAATCCATTGTTTGTTTCTGTTTTTGTTGTTGCTGCTGCTGTTTTTTGTGGTTGTTTTTTTTCTTCCCCCCAGAGGAGGGAGAGAGTGGTAGATCAAAGTTTGCTTTGTTATCATGCATAGACTTTATCACAGCACAATCTCCAAGCCCTTATCAGGCATGCACTCTTAGATGGAAATATGAAAGGGTCTGGAGAAATTCTGTTGTGAGAATCAAAACACCTTATAAGATATCAGCTGGTGCAGGGCAAGTCCCCAGAAACTCCTATGTGCCTGCTAAGTCTGACTCTGTGCAACCTCATGAACTATAGCCCACCAGGCTCCTCTGTCATTGGATTTTCCAGGCAAGAATACAGAAGATCCCTCCTCCAGGGGGTCTTCCCAATTCAGGGATCAAACCCATGTCTCATGTCTGCTGCACTGGCAGGTGGATTCGTTACCACTAGCACCACCTGGGAAGCCCCAAACAACTCCCACTCGGGCTCAGTTTCACCCAGATCCATGACATTTCTTTTCCTATTTGGAGTCCCAGAGACCATTGGATATCTAGCTGAAGTTTCATTGCTGATATCAAAATAAGAAGGCTCCCACCTTCATTATCTGGAAGTGCCCTTCACTATTACTAATCAACAGCTTACATGTATGGAGCAATTCTATGTGCCAGATACTGTCCTGACGACTTTATAAGGTTTTATAACCAAGAGTACAGCATCTGGATTCAGACCCAGACAGTGTGGATGCAGTGTCCATGCTCTTAACCATCAGATGTCTGCTAACCACTGGCAGTCTTCAGTATCTAGACTGTGTGTGAAGCTGAAAGCCATCTGCCCCAAATTATCACCAAAACCTCCTTCTTCTGTCATCTCTGCCCAAATGATGAGGACATGCTACTAGGGAATTGGTAAAGCCCTTAAAAAGGCTACTGTGGCTACATACATGTGTAGTAAAAGAATAAAGTAATTCATGGAAAGATAATCACCAGATTTAGGATAGAAGTAACCTCTGGAGGAAGAGAAGGGGGTGTGATTGGAAAAAGGTGCACTGGGAGCTCCAACTATGTTGATGATATTTAATGTCTTAAGCTGGTTGGTGGTTAAACAAGAAAGGACATGCAGCTTTTTTACATCTTAAATATTTCACAACACATGTCTTAAAAGGACTCCTAGGGGGACTTTCCTGGCTGTTCAGTGGTTAAGATTCTGTGCTTCCACTGTAAGGGGCATGGGTTTGATTCCTGGTCAGGGAACTAAGATCGCACATGCCGAATGGCATGGCCAATAAATAAATAAATAAATGTTGAATTTTAAAAAAAAATAATAGTACTCCTAGGGATTGTGCTATCTTAAAAAGAGGAGAGAGATCAGCCTGAAGCACTGTGCTTACTGTACTAAGGTCTGAAGAGTCTAGAAGTGGGAGTGCATCATTCTTGCTCACAAGGGAGAATCCTTCAATTTATAGTCTTTATTTCCTCGTGGCTGTTCTAAATCCCTTTCAAGGTCTGGCAGTGAGCAGTACCATTATATTATGTACACACATATCCCCAAATTCTGAAACTTCATATTTCTAAACAGTATGGACCTAACAGAACCAGAAGATATTAAGAACAGGTGGCAAGAATACACAGAAGAGTTATATAAAGGAGATCTTCATGACCCAGATAACCATGATGGTGTGATCACTTATCTTGACCCAGCCATCCTGGAGTGTGAAGTCAAGTGGGCCTTAGGAAGCATCACTACGAACAAAGTTAGTGATGGTGATGGAACTCCAGCTGAGTTATTTCAAATCCTAAAAGATGATGCTGTAAAAGTGCTGCACTCAATATGCCAACAACTTTGGAAAACTCAGCAGTGGCCACAGGACTGGAAAAGATCAGTTTTCATTCTAATCCCAAAGAAGGGCAATGCCAAAGAATGCTCAAACTACTGCACAATTGCACTCATCTCGTATGCTAGCAAAGTAATGCTCAAAATTCTCCAAGCCAGGCTTGAACAGTATATGAACTGAGAACTTTCAGACATTCAAGGTGGATTTAGAAAAGGCAGAAGAACCAGAGATCAAATTGCCAACATCTGTTGAATCATACAAAAAGCAAAATAATTCCAGAAATATATCTAATTTTACTTCATTGACTACGCTATAGCCTTTGTGTAGATCATGTCAAACTGTGGAAAATTCTGAAAGAGATGGGAATACCAGACCACCTTACCTGCCTCCTGAAAAATCTGTATTCAGGTCAAGAAGCAACAGTTAGAACTATACATGGAACAACTGACTGGTTCCAAAATGGGAAAGGAGTACGTCAAGGCTGTATATTGTCACCCGGCTTATTTAACATATATGCAGAGTACATCACGAGAAATACCAGGCTGGATGAAGCACAAGCTGGAATCAAGATTGCTGGGAGAAATATCAGTAACTTCCAATATGCAGATGACTTCATCCTTATGGTAGAAAGTGAAGAGGAACTGAAGAGCCTCTTGATGAAGGTGAAAGAGGAGAGTGAAAAAGCTGGCTTAAAACTCAATATTCAAAAAACTAAGATCATGGCATCCAGTCCCATCACTTCATGGCAGATAGATAGGCAAACAATGGAAACAGTGAAAGAGTTTATTTCTTTGGGCTCCAAAATCACTGAGGATGGTGACTGCAGCAAAGAAATTAAAAGATGCTTGCTCCTTGGAAGAAAAGCTATGACAAACCTAGACAGCATATAATAAAGCAGAGACATTACTTTGTCAACAAAGGTCTATATATTCAAAGCTATGGTTTTTCCAGTAGTCATGTGTGGATATGAGAGTTGGACCAAAAAGAAATCTGAGTGCCAAAGAATTGATGCTTTTGAACTATGGTGTTGGAGAAGACTCTTGAGAGTCCCTTGGACTGCAAGGAGATAAAACCAGTCAATCCTAAAGGAAATCAACCCTGAATAATCATTGGAAGGACTGATGTTGAAGCTGAAACTCCAATAAGAGGAGAAGGGGAGAGCAGAGGATCAGATGGTTGGATGGCATCACTGACTCAATGGATATGAATTTGAGCAAGCTCTGGAAGACAGTGAAGGACAGGGAAGCCTGGCATGGTGTAGTCCATGGAGCTGCAAATAGTCAGACACGACTGAGTGACTGAACAGCATATTTCTAAACCTATGAGGAATTGTGGCCTGTATATATTGGGTGGTGGGGGAACAAGGTAGGGAACCAGACAGAAGGTAAGGAGGGAAGAAAGACCAAAAGACTTGAATAAGCTCCAAAGATGAAGGGGAATAAAAAGAATGAAAAGAAATAAGAGCAGAAAATAAGGAGAATGATAAAGCTTAGAAATATACACAAACATAAATGGACAGAGAGACAAGGGAGAGAAAAACAAGAAATGATATAAGGAAAAGGAAAGAAGGGAGGCTGAAAGAAGTGAAGAAGATGCAAATAAGATCAGAAAGATAGTATGTAAAACAAAACAAAACAAAAAACTAATTGAGAGCCTACTGTGTCCATCTAGTCAAGGCTATGGCTTCTCCAGTGGTCATGTATGGATGTGAGAGTTGGACTCTGAAGAAAGCTGAGTGCTGAAGGATTGATGCTTTTGAACTGTGGTGTTGGAGAAGACTCTTGAGAGTCCCTTGGACTGCAAGGAGATCCAACCAGTCCATTCTGAAGGAGATAGGTCTTGGGTGTTCTTTGGAAGGAATGATGCTAAAGCTGAAACTCCAGTACTTTGGCCACCTCATGTGAAGAGTTGACTCATTGGAAAAGACTCTCATGCTCCAAGGGACTGGGGGCAGGAGGAAGAGGGGATGACAGAGGATAAGATGGGTGGATGGCATCACCGACTCGATGGACGTGAGTCTGAGTGAACTCTGGGAGTTGGTAATGGACAGGGAAGCCTGGCGTGCTGCAGTTCATGGGGTTGCAGAGTCGGACATGACTGAGTGACTGAACTGAACTGTGTTCCAGACACTGTGCTGAGTTCTTAATAAGCATTTTCTCATATGACCACCCTCTTCCCCCACCAATAAACCCAAGAGATAGGCATTAATAGGCACAAATTCTACAGACGAGTAAAGTGAGCTTCAGAGAAATTGAGAGACATGTCCTAGGTCATACAGTTTGATAAAACGCAGTTTTGACCCCAGATCTGAGTAACCTTAAAGGTTGAGAGCTTAACCAGTTGGCTTACTACCTCCCAACATAAGCCATGAGAAAGAAGAAGAAAAGATGCTGGAGAAAGGAACTGAAATCCTCATATGTACAGGGGATCATCAGGAAACAGATGCTCAGGAGGCAGTTGGCTGGGCCTGTGGGCCCTAAAGAGCGTTTGCCTTGTTAAAGGCAGCTGGACTCAGCTCCAGCTGATGGCCACCTTGTAGTAATGTGGGCCAGGTTTACCACATTCTCTGTTTTTCAAGTAAAGTTCAAAATCCAGATATTTTTTTAAAAAGAAAATATCATGATTGCTTAATGTTAACAACAACAACAACAAAAATACTAGGAAAAATAAACCACCCTGTGGGCCAAATAAAACCCAATTATGGGCTGAATTTGGCTCACCAGTCACCAGTTTCAACCTCTGGATGAAGAATGGAAGATAAAAAGAAAGGAAGAAGAGAGAAATAAAGAATCAGAGAACAAGAAAGAGAGGAAAGGAGACATTAAAAAATAAAAGACATCAGGACTTCCTTGGCAGTGGTTAGGATTCAGGCACTTTCACTGCTGAAGGCCCACGTTCAACCCCTGATGGAGGGAAGTAAGAACCTTAAACCTGGCCACGCCCCCCCAAAAAAAAAAGTCAGAAAAGAGTGGAAGATCAAATAAAGGGCAATACAAGAGGGAAGGGGGAGGGGTTGTGAGAAGTCCAAGAGGTAGATGGGAAGGAGAAAGCTAGTGGAGAAAGAAGCAAAGAGCTCAGAAGAGAGAAGTAAGAGGAAGAACAGGGATGAGAAGAGAAGAAAGGCACATCGCAGAGGGTGGCCCTTACCCAGCAATTCTGGGAGGACCCAGTTGGTGCAGGGAGAGGTGGGGGTGGGGGACAGGAGACAACCCTGTCTTGGGATTGCTCTCTCCCATTGAAAGGTGGAGCTGGACACAAGATGGCAGCAGCTGCAGCATCAGTTACAGGTCAGGGTGAGGCTTCTCAGGGCTGTCTCTGGGGCTAGACAGCAGGCTGAGTGGCACCCTCTGCTGGTTGGCATTGCCTAGTCCATCAGAGAGCTTCTGAGGCTGAGGCCCCCTTAGAGCTGCAAGGAATAGGCCAGCCTCAGTCTGCACACACCCTTTCCTGGCATAAGCGGGGAGCTTGTGCAATAGAGCAGTAGCCATGGCAACCCTGTATGTGGCTACCCTGTTTGGATTCACAGAAGGGAGCTGAATTTTGCATCAGGACAGTCACATTTAGAAAAGATGGACCCAGTCTGTCCCAGCTCCTGGGCCCCCTCCCTCCGGAAATCCCAGGCAAAATATGAAGAGAGGAATACTGGACAGAAGAAATTCTAGAGTCTCTAAGCCTTCCCCTTCCTGAGCCTCACATTACTCTACCAGGGGGTTTTATTAACTCCAATACTTACTAGACCTCAAAGATAATTCCTGCATCAAACTCCCACATTTATCTTAATGTCCTCAGTTCAGTTCAGTTCAGTCACTCAGTCATGTCCCACTCTTTGTGACCCCATGAATCGCAGCATGGCAGGCCTCCCTGTCCGTCACCATCTCCCGGAGTTCACTCAAACTCACGTCCATCGAGTCAGTGATGCCATCCAGCCATCTCATCCTCTGCTGTCCCCTTCTCCTCCAGCCTTCCATCTTTCCAAGCATCAGGGTCTTTTCCAATGAGACACCTTTTCTCATCAGGTGACAAAAGGACTGGAGCTTCAGTTTCAGTGTCAGTCCTTCCAATGATTATTCAGGGTTGATTTCCTTTAGAATTGACTGGTTTTATCTCGATGTAGTCCAAGGGACTCTCAAGAGTTTTCTCCAACACCATAGTTCAAAAGCATCAATTCTTCACCACTGGAAAAACCATAGCTTTGACTAGACAGACCTTTGTTGGCAAAGTAATGTCTCTGCTTTTCAATATGTTACCTAGGTTGGTAATAACTTTTCTTCCAAGGAGTAAGCATATTTTAATTTCATGGCTGCATCTGCAGTGATTTTGGAACCCCCCCCCAAAATAAAGTCTGACACTGTTTCTACTGTTTCCCCATCTATTTCCCATAAAGTGATGGGACCAGATGCCATGATCTTCATTTTCTGAATGTTGAGCATTAAGCCAACTTTTTCACTCTCCACTTTCACTTTCATCAAGAGGCTTTTTAGTTCCTCTCCACTTTCTGCCATAAGGGTGATGTCATCTGCATATCTGAGATTATTGATATTTCTCCTGGCTATCTTGATTCCAGCTTGTGCTTCTTCCAGCCCAGCGTTTCTCATGATGTACTCTGCACATAAGTTAAATCAGCAGGGTGACAATATACAGCCTTGACATACTCCTCTTCCTATTTGGAACCAGTCTGTTTTTCCATGTCCAGTTATAACTGTAGCTTCCTGACCTGCATACAGATTTCTCAAGAGGGAGGTCAGGTGGTCTGGTATTCCCATCTCTTTCAGAATTTTCAACAGTTTATTGTGATCCACACAGTCAAAGGCTTTGGCATAGTCAATAAAGCAGAAATAGATGTTTTTCTGGAACTCTCTTACTTTTTTGATGATCCAGCGGATGTTGGCAATTTGATCTCTGGTTCCTCTGCCTTTTCTAAAACCAGCTTGAACGTCTGGAAGTTCATGGTTCACGTATTGTTGAAGCCTGGCTTGGAGAATTTTAAGCATTACTTTACTAGCATGTGAGACGAGTGCAATGGTTCGGTAGTTTGAGCATTCTTAATGCCCTACACCTCCCCAAACGATAGGTTTTAGCATCAGCTGGGGCCTCTCAGAAAGCCAAACTCACAATGGCAATTTCCAGATACTAGCATTCTTCATACATGTATATGTGCTCAGTCTCTCAGTCTTGTCTGACTCTTTGTGACCACATGGACTGTAGCCCATTGGGCTCCTCTGCCCATGGGGTTTTCCTGGTAAGAATTCTGGAGTGGGTTGCCATTTCCTACTTCAGGGGATCTTCCCAACCCAGGAATCAAACCCACATCTCCTGTGTCTCCTGCATTGGCAGGCGGATTCTTAACCACAAGCACCATCTGGGAAGCCCCCTCTTCATGCATAACTTATTCTAAATACCAAACCTATAGCTCAAATTGGGCTATATTTTCAATGTTTACATAGCACATGATTACACTTTAAACTAAAAAAAAAAAGTATACACATCCATTTGTTTCTATCTGCTCACTAAGAGTTAATAATTAATGTATCTTCTGACTGATGCAAAAGTTTGGAATCTTTGCAATTAAAAAATGTCATGGGATATTTAATACAACAGTGACTATTATGACAATTAGGGGTTTGGCTGATGACCATGAATAACTCATAAGCTATAACACAGTTCTAATTTAAATGTTCTGATGCTGGGAGCCACCACGGAGATCCCACCCATGACAAAGGTCATGCGGACAGAACCTGAAAGGCAAAGGTGGATCAGGCCTCGAGGGATTCCCTGGACCTGCTCGAGCATCTACCCCAAAATCAGCATCTGTCTGTCTTACTATTTTGTGCGTTTCACCAACTCTTCTGACATTAACAGGGGGCTATCCCTGACCACCTTTCTCTGGAGAAAATCAACTTAGGGCTTTAGTTAATGGGCATGATAGGCATGTTTCAATTAAAACCCCTCTGATGGCTTTCTAGCTTGCCTGACAGGTTTATCTAGATTCTTGCAGCTACACGTGTGATTGTTCACAGCCTCCCCACCGTGAGAGACACGGGAAGCCTATGCTATGCTAAGTCACTTCAGTCGTGTCCGACTCTGTGTGACCCCATAGATGGCAGCCCACCAGGCTCCCCCATCCCTGTGATTCTCCAGGCAAGAACACTGGAGTGGGTTGCCATTTCCTTCTCCAATGCATGAAAGTGAAAGGAGAAAGTGAAGTCCCTTAGTCGTGTCTGACTCTTAGCGACCCCATGGAATGCAGCCTACCAGGCTCCTCTGTCCATGGGATTTTCCAGGCAAGAGTACTGGAGTGGGGTGTCATTGCCTTCTCCTAAAAATATAGAGCCTTTCAAAGAGTTAAAAACTATTAGAGTAGTGCTGGTGTAGGATTTCACTGTTGAGCCAATGCTTGCTGCCAAGTGCCCATATCCCTTATCCATTGTGCACTTCGGAGTGCTTTGGTTAACAGAGTTGGAATGTAAGAAAAACAAGCAGTAGCCTTGGAATTATCCACATCAGACCTTTGAGCTAATTGGTTCTTTCTTTGTTGTAACTCACTGCACCTTTGCTCCGTGAGAATGTAACTCTGTGTAGCACTTTCTGAGGCTGACATAGATTAGAAATATAAAGAAAAAACACTTCAAGGGAGAATAAGTTTTCTGGTTGAGCAGCCTTTATCAAAACAGAGTCATAAAATGTCCACAGGCCTCCAAGGCCAGAAGATAATGTACACAACATTGTTTGTGGGAAAGGTATGCAGAAAAAAATCCTGTTTTCGATAAAGACAAAACAGATGTAATGTTTGGGCTGACTCTGTATGACTTTGCATCTTTCATTTCCCTCTACGTACAAGTCAAGGTATAACAGTTCCTTTTGAAAGTAAAGTTATGGGCCTCGCTCATAGATGCCTGGTCTCCCCATGTCATTCTTTTTTCCTTTTCTCTCCTTTTCTCTCTCTTCTTCTTTCAGGATGACTCCTTGGGGCACAGAGGCTCTCGGAGTTCACTTTTTTGCCTGGGCTTCTAAGACCCGATCGGGAAGGCACCCTGCGTCTTCACCAGGGAGGGGGCATCCTGCATCCTCACCCCTCTGAGAGGAGGCCTGCAGTCTCCGTGAACAGAGCAAGTTCCGTGCCAGGAGCTTTATTGGCTTTCTGTGTACAACAAGGAAGATCAAGCCTCTTCTCTTTTTTACTAGCCTTTTGCCTATGGTGTCATCCTGAGGTTACCCCTGGATCCTGCTGGGGCTGGACCCTGGCATTCCATGGCAGATGGCAATGTTCTGCAATAGTATTTTGCTAATCACATCTTAATTGCCAGATTTATTTTTAAAATTAATTCAAAGTGCAGTACAGGTAGTGGACCAGGTGATGAAACAAAAGTTTAAAGATATAAGCTGCAGTCCATGGGGTCACAAAGAGTTGGACATGCCTTAGCAACTGAACAACCAATATGATGAATATCTTCCTTTTGTCACATGACTCAACACTGTGTATATTGAGAAATTCACTCAGGGATAACTTCAAAAATCTAAAGTTGAAGACATTTGTGAATTCATTGCCCAGGATAAATGCCCTCCTTCCTTGTTCCCATCTCCACCCTTTTGAGGGGATTAACTACTTTTTAACACATTATTGGCCAGGGGATTTTTGCAGAAACTAATGCCTGTGGCGTTAATACATCTCAGGTCAATAATGTGTTAATAGTGGACTCTTGGAAGTAAAAGACTTCAAACATCTTGATTGGGGGCATTTTAGACACTAGAATGGAGTTATGGATTTTGGAGATTTAATGCCTTTCAAATGACATCACAATATGACTCACTGTTCTTACCTCCTGTCCAAATCTCAATTGAGGTGGCAGCATGATGGGGGGCTGATCCTTTTATTGATTTCTTTTTAAAAAATTATGGAATAATAGTAGTTTTTAAAACGAACTCCTAGATACAGTGGAGAAGGTGATGGCACCCCACTCCAGTACTCTTGCCTGGAAAATCCCATGGATGGAGGAGCCTGGTGGGCTGCAGTCCATTGGGTCGTGAAGAGTCAGACATGACTGAGCAAGTTCATTTTCACTTTTCACCTTCATGTATTGGAGAAGGAAATGGCAACCCACTCCAGTGTTCTTGCCTGGAGAATCCCAGGGATGGCGGAGCCTGGTGGGCTGCCATCTATGGGGTCGCATAGAGTCAGACATGACTGAAGCGACTTAGCAGGATCAGCCTAGATACAGAGAACATAGGTGGTTGCCAGAAGCAAGAAGTGAGGGGTAGGCAAATGGGTAAAGATGATTAAAAAGAAGAAACTTCCAATAAATTAGTCCTGAGGATGTAATGTAGAGCATGGTGGCTGTATTGCATACTGTATTGCGTACTTGAAAGTTGCTAAGAGAGTAAATTTAAAAAGTTGTCGTCACAAGAAAACAATTTTTGTGACTATGTATGACAATGGATGTTAAGTAGACATTGTGGTGATCATTTTGCAATATATGCAAATATCAAATCATTATGTTGCACATCTGAAACTAATATAATGTTATATGTTAATTATACCTGAATTTGAAAATAAATACAGACTGGAAAAAATTACAAAATATGTCAAACATGCTGTTACAAATGACCAAGCCAATTTAGCAGCTTAAAACAACCATGATTGTATGCTCATGGAATCAACGGGTCAGGAATTTAGAAAGGGCACAATGGGGAAAGCTTTCTGTGCTTCACATGTAGAAAACTTGAAGGCCGAGAGTGACTTGATGGCCAGGGGCTGGAATCATCTACAGTCCTATTCACTCACATGCATGGTGCCTGGGCTGAGAGGACTCAAAGATTAGAAGTGCCAACCAAAGGGCTTACCTGTGTCCTGTCCACATGACTGGCTACCACACTGTACACTGACTTCAAGGTAGTCAAACTTCTTACATGGTGACTCAGGGCTCTGAGAGTAAGCGTTCCAGCAAGCAAAGTGGAAATGAAAGGACTTTTTTTGATCTAGCCTCAGGACTCACATTTCTGATCTAGCCTCAGGACCCACATAGAGTCACTCCCACAACAACCTGTGGGGTACAAAGGGTTTGCAAGAATCCAAGAGTCCTAAAAAATCTGTATAGAATCACAAAAGACCTCAAATAGCCAAAGTGACCTTGAGAAAGAAGAACAGAGTTGAAGGCATCACACATCTTGCCTTCAAACTATGTTACAAAGCCGCAGTAATCAAAAGAGTATGGTTCTGGCACAAAAAGAGACACATAGACCAATGGAACAGAATAAAGAGCCCAGAAATAAAATCATACATATATGGTCAATTAATCTCTAAAGCTGAAGCTCCAATACTTTGGGAAGTGCTGACTCATTGGAAAAGATGATGATGATGGGAAAGACTGAGGGCAGGAGGAGAAGGGGTAACAGAGAAGGGGTAATTGAGTCACCGACTCAATAGACATGAGTTTGAGCAAACTCCAGGAGATAGTGAAGGACAGGAAAGCCTGGTGTGCTGCAGTCCACGGGATCACAAAGAATTGGACATGACTTAGCAACTGAATAACAACAACAGCAAAATCTTTGACAAGGTGCCCAATAACACATAATGGGGAAAGAGTAGTCTCTGAATAAATGGTATTGGGAAAACTGTATATCCACATGCAAAATAATGAAACTGGACTCCTATTTTATACCACTCATGAAAATTAACTTGAAATGGATTAAAGACTTGCATGCAAGACCTGAAACTATAAAACTTCTAGAAGAAAATAGAAGGGAAAATCTCCTTGATTGGTCTTGACAATCATTTTTTGGATATGACACCAAAGCAGAGGCAATAAAAACAAAAACAGACAAGTGAGACTACATCAAAATAATAAGGCTCTACACAACAGAAGGAAACAATCAACAGAGTGAAGAAGAAATCTATGGGAGAAAATATTTGCAAACCATGTATCTGTAAGGAGGACATAAGGAACTTACAACAAAATAGCCAAATCATCATCATCATCAAGTAACTAAATGGGCAGAGAACCCAAAGAGATTTTCTCAAAGAAGACATACAAATGGCCTATGGGCACACAAAAAGGTGCTCAACATCACTAATCATCAGAGAAATGCAAATCAATCACCTAATACCTCACACTTTACACTGAGAAAAAACAGAGTTGGCGAGGATGTGGAGAAAAGGGAACCCGAACCCTTCCGCCCATGCACTGATGTTGGGGTATAAATTGGTGCAGCCTCTATGGAAAACAGTATGGAGCTTCCTCAGAATGTTAAAAATAGAATTACCATATGATCCAGCAATCCCACTTCTGGGTATTTATCTGAAGGAAAATAAATCAGTATCTTAAATCAATGATACTCCAATAAAAATTTAAAAAAGAAAAAGAAGAGACCTTGAAGAGATAACTGTACCCCACGTTTCTCGCAGCATTATTCTTGATAGCTAAAATAGGGAAACAAACTGTCAACAGATGAATGGATAAAGAAACAACCCACTCCAGTACTCCTGCCTGGAGAAGCCCATGGAAAGAGGAGCCTGGTGGGCTATAGTCCATGGGGTGCAAAGAGTCGGACATGACTGAGTGACTCTCTCTCTCTCTCTCTCTCTCTCACACACACACACACACACACACACACACATAATTCAGCCATAAAAAGTAAAATTCTATTATTTACATGGATGAAACTAGAGGACATTATGCTAAAGCAAAATAAGCCAAACAGAGAAGGACAAATACATTTGCTGAGAGAAGAGATTTTAAACATTCTCACCACACACACACACACACATATACACAGGTAAATATGTGAGCTGATAGATGTTCTAATTAACCTGATTGTGGTAGTCATTTCACAGTGTGTACATACATCAAATCATCATATCCTACACTTTAAACGTGTAGTACAATGTTATTTGTCAATTATAACCCAACAAAGCTGGGGGAAATAACCAAATGGCACAAACTTAAAATATCAACAACAACAAAAAATGCTATAAGAGAGTCACCCCCCATCTATAGGAAAAGTGCCAAAGATTTATGTATTTTAAAACTACCACATAAGTTAAGATATAGAGAATAATATAAAAATAAAACATTAAAGTACCCATAACCCAGGATTTATGCATTAACATTCTTGCAAGGGTTCTTTCAAATGATTTTTTAAAGCAAATAAAATGCCACTTTTAAAGAAACAATCCTTGGGACTTCCCTGGCAGCCCAGTGGTTAAGACTTCACTTTTCAGTGCTGGAGGTGAGTGTGGGTTTGATTCCTGGTTGGGGAGCTAAGATCCCACATGCCTCACAGCCAAAAAATCAAAACATAAGACAGAAGCAATATTGCAACAACTTCAAAAAAGACTTTTAAAACATGGTCCTCATAAAAACAAAATCTTTAAAGAAAGGACTCCAGCCTATTGAGTTTCCTATTCCAGCATCTGAAGACTGCTAATTGGATAGTCCATGGAATTCTCCAGGCCAGAATACTGGAATAGGTAGTCTTTCTCTTCTCCAGGAGATCTCCCCAAGCCAGGGATCGAAACTAGGTCTCCAGTATTATAGGTGGATTCTTTACCAGCTGAGCCACCAGGGAAGCCCAATATAGAATTTTACTTTACAATAATATTAATAGGGAGCATGTGGGGGAGCTCCTGCTAGGTGCTAGCCATCATACTTTATATGGATTTCTCTCAACAACCTTATTAAGCAGATATCACAATCATCCCCAATTGATAGACAGAAAAGACCCCAAGACTTAGAGAGGTAGGTTGACCAACCACACAAAGTTAAGTGTTCTAGTCAATTCTACAAATATTTGTTGAGTATAGGTGGAGCAGTGGTAAAGAACCCACCTGCAACCTGCAGGAGACGTGGGCTTGATCTTCCCTGGGTTGGGAAGATCCCCTGGAGAAGGAAATGGAAATCCACTCCAGTACTCTTGCCTGGGAAATCCCATGGACAGGGAAGTCTGGTGGGCTACAGTCCATGGGGTTGCAAAGAGTCAGACATGACTGAACAACTGAGCACATCTACTATATACCAAGCCAGACATGGCCCCTTGCCTTATCCATATAACTTATAATCTAGTGCGAGTCAGGTCATAACAATAACAGAGAGTATAGAAACGACTGTGAAAGAAATATATATAACTAATGTCTTAAAGAAGTCAGGAAAACAGAGAACACAGTCAATATTTGAACCCAGGCAGCCTAATTCTAGAATCTACATGCTCTTGTACTATACAGATTCATATTTTTTTTCAATCCTGAACTCATTTTATGTTTTATTTTTATTTTATTATTTTTAAATCTGTTGGCCACACCACACAACATGTGGGATCTAGTTTCCTGACCAGGGATTCAACCCGCATCCCCTACATCGGAAGGCAGAGTCTTAACCACTGGACTGCTAGGCAAGTCCCTAAATTCATATTTTTGAGTTTGGTTTAGGATTGAAACCTAATAAAACTAGGTCTGTGGCACATGGTCTCTTTTCCTCGGACCACTGTCCTGTATGGCCTCCCCTTTGCCTTCATTTAAATTCTTCTTTCCAGCATTCATTGCTTCATGCTTATTTATTTTGCTTCTTGCCTTGGATTTTCCTGGTAGAACTCTCTTGGCAGTAGGCAATCTTGTCACAGAGAGGTTCTATAAAGCAGACATGTTCAGACTATCTTTAATAAAATAAAGTGGCCTCCCCCACCACAATGAACAATGTTGAGCATATATTGAAACCTAAAATGTCCTCAAATCCGAATTCATCCATCCTGTGTCATAAAGGCATAAGGCTGCTTTTATCACTCTGTAAAATAATAGTTGAATGATTTTCTTGGAAACTCTAAAAGCTGGGAGGGGAAATTAAGTTGTTTGGGTCCTTTGGGGATATAATTAGATCTTCCAGGATTATTTGACTAGGTTATGCTGCCCATGGCCATGGGAGGAAAAAAAGGTTGATATTTTCACCCACGTTGAACTCAAGCATGTGACGCACATGTTTGTGAGATTCCCCATTATATGCCAGGCTGGGGCTGCACTTTTATTACAATCAGGTTGTGCCTTTCTCTGGCAATTTAATTTTATGTCATCGAAATGGTAGGTCGTAATGAAAACATCAGACTTTTTTTTACGTTTAGAAATAATGACACAGGAAATGAGTTGGGTGCCCCTATGTGGCAAAACAAATAAATTAGAACAAAATCCAGCTATGACATTCCTTCTTTGCTGGTCTCAGTTCTGCACCTGCTCAGTGCCTGGTTTCCTGGGCTTAATGAGAAAGAAAGGCCAAGGTCCTGACTTCTCTTTTTGGAATGACAAGGCTTATTCGATTTTGTTAACAGTTTTTTAAAAATTGAGATATAATTCACATATCATAACATGGACCCCTTTTGAAGTATACAATTTAGTGGTTTTGAGTATATTCACGGAGTTGTGATAACATCACCACTATCTAATTACAGACCACTTTCACCACCCAGGAAGCAAGCCCCATACCCACCAGCAGCCACATTTCACTCTCACCTATCACCCACCCCTGGTGGCATACTTTCTGTTTCTGTAGATTCGCCTCTTATGGATATTTCATATAATGAAACCAGATCTCTTTTGCATCTTTCTCTTTCTCTCTCTCTGACTCCCTGCAAAGTCAGGCTCCTGGGTTGCTATATGGTCTCTAGGGCGGGGCTGAATCTGTCTGAAACAGGTTTGCTTTTCTTGTTTTCTCCACCCAGTTAGCCCATCTGCCTTTTCTTATTCTCTCCTCCCTTCATTTAAACCTACTTTATTTTTTATTTTTTGGCCCACGGCTTACAGGATCTTAGTTCCCCAATGAAGGGATTGAATGTGAGGCCTCGCCACTGAAAGTGTGGACTCCTAACCGCTGGACCATGAGGGAATACCCCAAACCTACTCTCATTTAATCCAGTATTGATTGGACACCAGGTACTAATATATAAAACTGAGTATTTAAGAGGAGTCAAGAAAAACTGTCCTAATAGCTTTACTTGCATTAACTCTTTTGATTCAACAACCAAATGAAATCAATATTATTATTATCATTCTCATTAGTCCCATTTTATGGATGGTTCAACTGGGGTGTGGAAAGAATCAGGGCCTTATAGGCAGCGAGTCAGTGCCAGAGCTGGGATGTGCACAGCAGGAGGGGGCAGGAGGTGGGGTGATCAAAAAAAGACCTGGCTCCTGACCTCACAGAGTTGGGAGAGTGTGTGTGGGTGTGTGATGAAATACATCACACACACACACACACACACACACCGTGCACGCACGCAGGCACAATATTGAAGCAATAGTATAAGATGGAGGTTTTCAAGTGTTTGTGTGCCTCAGAATCACCTGGAGGCTTATGGAAACAGAAGTGGCCAGGCACACTCTCTGGAGTTCCTGCCTCAGGTTTGATGCTGCGGGGCCGGGGCCCTCCCCGGAGGACCACTGTCTGGGAGCAGAGGTGTCAGAGTTAGCATCTGGAAATGCAGCCGCTCCGAGTACAAGCAGGCACATTTAGAAAAAGCAGGAACTCTGACTGGATGTTTGTGTGGCACCATGAGTCACCTGAACATGCTGGCAAAGGGAAGAAAGACCTCAGCTCAGGCAGATTAGATCCCTCCCCCCTTACAAGTCTCCTGTGTGTCCCGGCCTCCTGCTCCTCGCATGTCAAGTTTAAGCTGCACCTGAGGTCCCTCACAATATGGCTCCCACTGGCCTCCCCAGCATCACAGTCCTGAGCACTTCTCAGTCCCTTTACAGTCTAACAATCCCAAATGGCTCTGGGTTAGCAGCCTTCCATGGCGGTTCATGTCCTGCTGTTGTTTCCTCGGGCTGAAATATCCTCGCTCGTATCTCCCTCTCACTCAGGGCCTCTTGGCTCTACCAGGCTCTGGCATGAACTAACCAATGTCCTTGGGCAAGTTGGTTACCTTCTCTGTGCCTCAGTGTCCTCATCTGTGAATGGGGATGATAATAGGGCTATTGTAAAGATTAAATAAGGTAATGCTTATAAAACATTCAGTACAGAGCCTCAGACAGTTCACCTCAGTCACTCAGTCACATCTGATTCTTTGCCACCCCATGGATTGCAGCAGGACAGGCCTCCCTGTCCATCCCCAACTCCCGGAGCTTACTCAAATTCATGTCCATTGAGTCGGTGATACCATCCAACCATCTCATCCTCTGTCACCCCTTTCTCTTCCTGCCTTCAGTCTTTCCCAGCATCAGGGTCTTTTCCAATGAGTCAGCTCTTTGCATCAGGTGGCAAAAGTATTGGAGTTTCAGCTTCATCAGTCCTTCCAATGAATATTCAGGACTGATTTCCTTTAGGATGGACTGGTTGGATCTCCTTGCAGTCCACAGGACTCTCAAGAGTCTTCTCCAACACCACAGTTCGAAAGCATCAATTCTTCGGTGCTCAGCTTTCTTTAGAATCCAAATCTCTCATCCATACATGACTACTGGAAAAACCATAGCCTTGACTAGATGGACCTTTGCTGGCAAAGTAACGTCTCTGCTTTTTAATACGCTATCTAGGTTGGTCATAACTTTCCTTCCAAGGAGTAAGCATCTTTTAATTTAATGGTTGCAATCACCATCTGCAGTGATTTTGGAGCCCAGAAAAATAAAGTCTGACACTGTTTCCACTGTTTCCCCATCTATTTGCCATGAAGTGATGGGACCGGATGCCATGATCTTAGCTTTCTTAATGTTGAACTAAATGAAAGCAAAAACAACACCCAGTTGTGGATGTGACTGGTGATGGAAGCAAAGATTGATGCTGTAAAGAGCAATATTGCATAGAAACCTGGAATGTTAGGTCCATGAATCAAGGCAAATTGGAAGTTGTCAAACAGGAGATGGCAAGAGTGAACATCGACATTTGAGGAATCTGCAAACTAAAATGGACTGGAATGGGTGAATTTAACTCAGATGACCATTATACGTACTACTGTGGGCAGGAATCCCTTAGAAGAAATGGAGTAGCCATCATAGTCAACAAAAGAGTCTGAAATGCAGTACTTGGGTGCAATCTCCAAAACGACAGAATGATCTGTTTCCAAGGTAAATCAATTCAAGTCTATGCCCTGACCAGTAATGCTGAAGAAGCTGAAGTTGAATGGTTCTATGAAGACCTAAAGACCTTCTAGAACAAATACCCCCAAAACATGTGCTTTTCATTATAGGGGTCTGGAATGCAAAAGTAGGAAGTCAAGAAACACCTTGAATAACAGGCAAATTTGGCCTTGGAGTACAGAATAAAGCAGGGCAATTGCTAAGAGAGTTTTGCCAACAGAACACACTGGTCATAGCAAACACCCTCTTCCAACAACACAAGAGAAGACTCTACACATGGTCATCACCAGATGGTCAATACCGAAATAAGATTGATTATATTCTTTGCAGCCAAAGGTGGAGAAGCTCTATACAGACAGCAAAACCAAGACTAGGAGCTGACTATGGATCAGATCATGAACTCCTTATTGCCAAATTCATACTTAAATTGAAGAAAATAGGGAAAACCACTAGACCATTCAGGTATGAGCTAAATCAAATCTCTTATGATTATACAGTGGAAGCGAGAAATAGATTTATGGGACTAGATCTGCTAGATAGAGTGCCTGATGAACTATGGACGGAGGTTCATGACATTGTACAGGAGACAGGGATCAAGACCATCCCCAAGAAAAAGAAATGCAAAAAAGCAAAATGGTTGTCTGAGGAGGCCTCACAAATAGCTGTGAATAGAAGAGAAGTGAAAGGCAAAGGGGAAAAGGAAAGATATACCCATTTGAATTCAGAGTTCCACAGAATAGCAAGGAGAGATAAGAAAGCCTTCCTCAGCAATCAATGCACAGAAATAGAGGAAAACAATAGAATGGGAAAGACTAGAGATCTCTTCAAGAAAATCAGAGATACCAAGGGAACATTTCATGCAAAGATGGGCTCAATAAAGGAAAGAAATGGTAGGGACCTAACAGAAGCAGAAGATATTAAGAAGAGGTGGCAAGAATACACAGAAGAACTATTCAAAAAATTCTTCACTACACAGATAATCACGATGGTGTGATCACTCACCTAGAGCCAGGCATCCTGGAATGTGAAGTCAAGTGGGCCTTAGGAAGCATCACTATGAACAAAGCTAGTGGAGGTGATGGAATTCCAGTTGAGCTATTTCAAATCCTAAAAGATGAGGCTGTGAAAGTGCTGTACTCAATATGCTAGCAAATTTGGAAAACTCAGCAGTGGCCACAGGACTGGAAAAGGTCAGTTTTCATTCCAATCCCAAAGAAAGGCAATGCCAATAAATGCTCAGATTACTGCACAATTGCACTCATCTCACATGCTAGTAGAGTAATGCTCAAAACTCTCCAAGCCAGGCTTCAACAATATGTGAACCATGAACTTCCAGATGTTCAAGCTGGATTTATAAAAGGCAGAGGATCCAGAGATCATATTGCCAACATCCTTTGGATTATCGAAAAAGTAAGAGAGTTCCAGAAAAGCATCTACTTCTGCTTTATTGACTATGCCAAAGCCTTTGAGTGTGTGGACCACAGCAAACTGTGGAAAATTCTTAAAGAGATGGGAATACCAGACCACCTGACCTTCCTGCTGGGATATCTGTATGCAGGTCAGGAAGCAACAGTTAGAACTGGACATGGAACAACAGACTGGTTCCAAATAGGAAAAGGAGTACATCAAGGCTGAATATTGTCACCATGTTTATTTAACTTATGTGCAGAGTACATCATGAGAAATGCTGGGCTGGATGAAGCTCAAGCTGGAATCAAGATTGCCAGGAGAGATATCAATAACCTCAGATATGCAGATGACACCACCCTTATGGGCCTCTTGAGCCTCTTGATGAAAGTGAGATGAGAGTGAGAATATTGGCTTAATGCTCAACATTCAGAAAACCAAGATTGTTGCATCCAGTCCCATCACTTCATGGCAAAAAATGGGGAAAGAGTGGAAACAGTACAGAGCCTATGCATATTCAAAAAACATTACGTGTTTTCACTACTCTATTATTATTATCCATTTCACTTAACCCATCTTGGGCATTGGCTGTGTCAGAAAGTCCTCCTTGTCACTCTCAGCCCATGCCTACTGACATTATTTGTGTTTCTCTCTCTTTCCTCTACTTCCTCTGTACTTAATTCATGATTCAATTCAAATTCCTGCTCCATCGCTTGTTGGCTGTGTGATCCTGAGCAAGTTGCTTAACCTCCCTCAACCTAGGTTTCCTCATCTGTAAAATGAGAGTAATAATGGCCGCAAAGTATCCATCTCCTAGATTATTACATATATGAAAGAAGGCAATACACGAAGCAGCTCCTAGCATAGTGCTCAGTACTTAGTAGAGGTTGAATAAATGTTTGCCAAAGTTATTTTGAGTTGCACCATGGCATTGTGAGAAATGAAGAGATTGTGCTTTCTCAAGGTAAGATTGTGACGGTCTTATCTCAAGAGGTAGTTGGAAAGAGAACATGGCTTTATGTATCAGCTCCTGGTTGTGATATCATTATTGCATTTCTACACTTCACTTCTACCTACCCTGCACCTCATTCCATATTCTCTTATTGTGCCCACTAGCTCCCACCTGCTTCCTCAGCACACACCACCCTGTCGCAAGCTTCCTGCTCAGTCTGTTTCCTCTGTCCCAAGTCCCCTTTCCCATATTCGTCCCTGGCTATTAACTGCCCTTTCTTTACAATTCAGTTTTCAGTGTCACCTGTTCCGGAAGGACTTCCCCGAGCCTCCAGATTGAGATGGGTACCACATCTCTGCTTACTCCATCACAGTGCTTACGATGTTATCATAGAAATTTTTTGTTCAGGGATCAATATCCCCAATGAGATGGTGACTTTCTTCCTTTTTCTCCCCCGCCGCACCATGCAGCTTGTGGGATCAGAGTTCCCCAACCAGGGATCGAACCCAGGTCCCTCGGTAGTGAAGGCACTTGCGACATAGTATGTGCTCGGTGAGTATTTGTACTAAAACAGAGGAGACCCAGCTGTACCGGAACCGGCTTCAGATTATTGTTCAAATGTCAACAAGTTGCCAAAAGCAAGTTACCTTTCCAGAAACTGCAGCATGGAAAACATGTGGGCATTCTTCTAGTGGCAGGAAAGATGGTTCATTTGACTTATGACTCATGAAAAACTGGCATTAAACGTAGTTCTGTCATTCAAAGACTGGAGAACGCTGCCATCTAGTGGTGAATGTTAGAGCTGCTGGAACATGAGCTTTGGAGTTCTCAATGGGGTGCGAAGGCTGCACCTACACAAAGCATGACGGATGGCCCGTTTCTCTGAATAAGGCAGATATGTAACATGCATTTTCACCTGAGATAGCTTGTTAATTGATAAAAATAAAGGTGTGAGTATCTCAGTAGTCATGAAGTGTTATAAAGTAGGCTGGCTGCTGATAGGGTAAGGATTTAGGAGTCCAGATGGAACCTCTTTGGTCCCATTGCCGTATTGTGTGTCAAATAATGTATGTTATTTTTTCAAATGGAAAGTATGGTTAGCACAGAGCTACTCTTGGGCCTTATACAATCTGATTGGATACAAGAAGCAATTAAGGAATAAGACACCATTCAACTTGACTCAGATCAGTTGACTGGATATGTGAGTGGCAAGCAAACCTGCACTTGTGGTTTAGTTGCTAAGTTGTGTCCAAGTCTTTTGTGACCCCATGGACTGCATGCAGTCCATCAGGCTCATCTGTCCATGGGATTTCCCAGGCAAGAATACTGAAGTGGGTAGCCGTTTCCTTCTCCAGGGGATCTTCCTGACCCAGGGATGGAACCTGCGTCTCTTGCATCTCCTGCATTGGCAGGTGGATTCTTTATCATTGAGCCATGAGGGAAGCCTCCAAGCAAACATACCCAGATGTATACAAGAGTATTTGCCAACCTCTTGAAGCTCTCTGTACTTTTTCTAGGAACCCTCAAAGATTTTGGAATATATTGCCCTTAGAATCATCTGGGAGAAGGCAATGGCACCCCCACTCCAGTACTCTTGCCTGGAAAATCCCATGGGCAGAGGAGCCTGGTAGGCTGCAGTCTATGAGGTCGCTAAGAGTCAGATAAGATTGAACGGCTTCACTTTCACTTTTCACTTTCATGCATTGGGGAAGGAAATGGCAACCCACTCCAGTGTTCTTGCCTGGAGAATCCCAGGGATGGGGGATCCTGGTGGGCTGCCGTCTATGGGGTCACACAGAGTCGGACATGACTGAAGCGACTTAGCAGCAGCAGCAGCAGCAGAATCATTCTGAGTCCATTCTAACACTGATAAGAAGCATGACAGATAATCTAGCACATACCCAGAAACTGAATGCACACTGCATTTGAAGTCAAACAGATTTGGGTTCCGATTGCAGCTCCATCACTTGCCAGCTGTGTGACTTTGGCCAATTACTTTACCTCTCTGTGTCTCCGTTTCTTCATTTGCAAAATAAAAGTGTAAATAAGCCTTACCTCATTCGGTTTTGGTGAGGATTAACTGAAATATACATACAAAGAATTTGAAACAGCTTTGGGCACTTTAGTAAGTGTTTGCCTTTTTAACAAATAATTTGCTATCCTGAAAAGAGTGAATCAAGGAAACAAGGAAAGTCGTGGACAATGTAATATATCTAATATATACACAAATTTATATATTTATGTGTGTGTGTCAGAAAGAGAGAGAGACAGAGGGAAACGCATAGAGACAGACAGACAGTGTTAAGGAGAAATAAAAGGAAAATGTTTGTAATTAATCCATCTGTAAAGGTTCGGGCTGCTCCACATTAGAAGATCTAAGGAAATAGGGAGAAACGTGCACCTTTGTGTAGAAACCCCATAGGTGCAAATTATGCTACAAATACAGACCTTTACAGGGCATTGCATTAGTGACTCCCTTATCATGAGCAGCATTGCTGTCAGCAACTTGATCTTCAAAAACGGTAAACAACTCTTGGGAGAGTTCTGAACAAAACAAAATTCAATTTTCTTTCCATTTACACAGTAGTTGTATTCCTGGAAATTTCAAGCAAATACTCAAACCATGCAAAAAATCTTTAATGTGTAAAGCAGAGTTATGTTCTAGGCACAGATCATTATAAATAGATTTTTTTCAGCTACATGAATAACTGGGTAGGGGGTGGTGGCATTCAAAAGTTAGGCAGAATCCAGGGCATTCTTCACTATGTAGGACTGTCCAGCAATGTTGGGGACATCCAGCCTCTGTCCACGGAATGCTAGTATATGGAACCAATCTCTACACACTCACATGCGTGCAGAGCATGGAATTCAAGAATCATTTGACACAACATTTCAAGGTAGAAACTGAGTCACAGCCCTGCCATTCATTACAGGGTGAGACTAGAAGACAGGAATCCGGGGATGGAGACTCAGTGTTGGATGGGAAATGGAAAAGGGTCTTATAAGCTATAGAGTCAATTGAGTCACGTGTCTGGGTGAAGCATGCACGGGGAGAGGGTAGAGTGTGGCCTTCAGGGGGATGGGGTGGTGGGAAGGCAGTTATCTAAACACTGAAGATTAAAGAAAGGCTGAGAGTCATGGAGAGGTTGGCCTCCAGGGTCAGAGCCCAAGCGAAAATTAAAGTTCTAGAAAGGCAGCAAATCAGGAGGCATGAAGACAGACAATAATCAGGGTTGAAATAGCAGGCAGAACAAGGGAAGGGGGTCTGAGCATAGGCTGATTGCCTTTCATCCAACCGGTTAAAAGCACAGACATGTAGTCAGAAGGACCTGGGTTCAAATCCGACCGTGCTACTCACTCTGTGACTTTGGGAAAGTTTCTTCAGGTCTCAGAACCTCACATTCCCTCCTCAGTAAAGTGAGCACAGTGATCAGCGTATGCCTGCTCCCCCCATGATGCATGCCCCATGGATACCTGCTGTTATAACTACCTTCCCTGCCCACCTGCTCTTCCTTCTGTACCCGCATCTCAGTGAGTGGCAACACCATTCACCTGCCCAGTCACTCAGGCCTTGAAGGAGCCTCTACTTCCTCATGCCTCACAATACTGCTGATTTTTCCTTGGAAATCCCTCTTGTATCTGCTGCCTCTCCTTCTTCCCCGTGCGTGCTAAGTCGCTTCAGTCCTATCCGACTCTTTTGTGATCCTATGGACTGTATCCTGCCAGGCTCCTGTATCCACGGGGATTCTCCAGGCAAGAATACTGGAGTGGGTTGCCATTTCCTTCTCCAGGGGATCTTCCCAACCCAGGGATAGAACTTGTGTCTCCTGAGGCTCTTGTTTGCAGGCGGATTCTTTACCGCTGATCTCACTGTAAAGTGAAAATACCTCAGCCATATTAATGAACAAGAAATGTCACTGCTGCTGCTGCTGCTAAGTCGCTTCAGCCGTGTCCGACTCTGTGCGACCCCATAGACGGAAGCCCACCAGGTTCCCCTGTCCCTGGGATTCTCCAGGCAAGAACACTGGAGTGGGTTGCCATTTCCTTCCCCAATGCATGAAAGTGAAAAGTGAAAGTGAAATCGCTCAGTCGTGTCCGACTCTTAGCGACAGCCATCAGCAATTTCTGGCCTCCAAATGTGAATGAGGGCTTCCAAAACTGCAAACCAGGGGATGCTGCCGCCCCCCACCATGATTTCTGAGGAGCTGGGGATGCAAGAAGCAAGGTGAACAAGTACACAGGATTGCCCACCCCCCACCCCGAAGACTGAGCTGCATGTGAAAGGAGTGAATCCAGCGAGCCCAGAGGCTTGCAGCCGCCCTTACACAGAATGCTAAATTCCTTAACTTGATACCTGATCTTTGATGATCAGACTGCCTGCTCCCCTTGTCGAAAACTTGTATATAGCCTGACTTCCCCTCCTGCAAACTCCTCTGAGTAGTTTTGTCAGAGCCACTGAGATGCTGTCTCCCAGGCTCGGAGTCCTAAGCATTCCCACCAAATAAAATAACTCTCTACTTTCAGGTTGTGACTGTATTTTTTAGTCGACAGTTTTACTGCCAGGAAATAATGGCCAGATATGATTGCGAGTTCAGCCCATCACCACCACTCACCTGTGCTGGATCCCATCCTGGGAGCTTGGCTACACTTGGTGGAGGGGAGGGACTACCAGTTCTGGAACTCGGCTTGGACGAAGTCTTCTTGGTGGAGGTAGGCAGGACAATTCGGGGAAGGCAATGGCACCCCACCCCAGTACTTTTGCCTGGAAAATCCCATGGACGGAGGAGCCTAGTAGGCTCCAGTCCATGGGGTCGCTAAGAGTCGGACACGACTGAGCGACTTCACTTTCACTTTTCACTCTCATGCATTGGAGAAGGAAATGGCAACCCACTCCAGTGTTCTTGTCTGGAGAATCCCAGGGACAGGGGAGCCTGGTGAGCTTCCGTCTATGGGGGTCGCACAGAGTCGGACACGACTGAAGCGACTTAGCAGCAGCAGCAGCAGGCAGGACAATTATTCAGAATGGTTGGGAATAAATAGAACGCCAGGGGGCGCTGTGGACTAGAACGTAAAAGGGAAGCCAAGGGTATGGTCACAAGAGTGGCACAGGATAGTGAATGAGCCCTCAGAATGTGGAGCCAGGCTTCTTGGGTCTGAATTCTGACTCTGTCTCTTCCTAGCTGTTGAACCTCAGGTGAGTTATTTTGCCTCTCTGTGCCTCAGTTTCCTCATCTCTAAAATGGAAATTAAAACATTACTCCGATCAGAGAGTTGTGGTAAAGATAAAACCATTTATTATATGTAAAGGGCTAAGAAAGGTGCCTGGCACACAGTCATTGTGAAAATATTTGTTAAAATATTTAAAAATTTTAGGGACTTCTCCGGTGGCCCAGTAGATAAGAATCTGCCTGCCAATGCAGGAGACGTGGGTTCGATCCCTGGTCTGAGAAGATTCTACTTGCCACAGAGCAAATAAGCCTGTGCACCACAACTACTGAGCCCGCACACCTAGAGCCTATGATCTCCAACAAGGGAGGAAACTATAATGAAAAGCACGTGCACCGCAATAAAGAGTGGCCCCTGCTTGCTGCAACTAGAGAAAGCCCACATGTAGCAAAGAAAACCCAGCACCACCAACATTCGAATTATAGGGGTCCCAGAAGAAGAGTAAAAGAAACGGTATGAGAAAAGTTTTGAAGAGATTATAGCGATCTTTCTCTTCCTTCAGACTTTGAACGTATGATTCATGTGAGGTTTGATGCAGTCACTAGGGAACTAATTGTAAGTAAGCTTCTTATTTTGTTTCATAACACATGAAACATTTTTTTTTTCTTTGTGAAAATAGGTTTCAAAGAAGAATTGCCATGTCCTAAAATGTCAGACTTGATGTCTTTGGTGATTTCAAGGAAGATGGACTTTCCCTAGACTATCACAGAAGGAACTAGAGGTGGCAAGAGAATTGGCAAAATTATTTTGTTCATCGTGGCAAAAATGTCTAATTGTGGTTAGCCTTCAACTTAATTCAGTTCAGTTCAGTCACCCAGTCATGTCCGACTCTTTGCTACCCCATAGACTGCGACACACCAGACCGCCCTGTCCATCACCAACTCCCAGAGTTTACTCAAACTCATGTCCATTGAGTCCGTGATGCCATCTAACCATTTCATTCTCAGTCATCCCCTTCTCCTCCTGTCTTCAATCATTCCCATCATCAGGGTCTTTTCTAATGAGTCAGCTCTTTGCATCAGGTGACCAAAGGATTGGAGTTTCAGCTTCAACATCAGTCCTTCCAATGAATATTCAGGACTGATTTCCTTTAGGATGGACTGGTTGGATGTCCTTGCAGTCCAAGGGACTCTCAGGAGTCTTCTCCAATACCACAGTTCAAAAGCATCAATTCATTGGCTTTCTTTATAGTTCAACTCTCACATCCATGCATGACTACTAGAAAAACCATAGCCTTGAGTAAATGGACCATTGTTGGCAAAGTAATGTCTCTGTTTTTTAATATGCTGTCTAGGTTGATCATAACTTTCCTTCCAAAGAGTAAGCGTCTTTTAACTTCATAGCAGCAGTCACCATTTGCAGTGATTTTGGAGCCCCCCCAAATGAAGTCTGACACTTTTTCCACTGTTTCCCCATCTATTTGCCATGAAGTGATGGGACCAGATGCCATGATCTTAGCTTTCTGAATGTTGAGTTTTAAGCCAACTTTTTCACTCTCCTCTTACCATGGCACAGGGAATGTAGTCCAGATAGACTCAACTTGAGATTGTTCTTTATCACTTGACTATTTCCTTTTCCATGTTAGGGAAATTTTCAAAATGTTGGTGCATTTAATATTGTCCCAGAGATCTCTGAGACTATCCTCAGTTATTTTCTTCTGTTCTTCAGCAGTCATTTCCACCATTTTGTTTTCCAGCTCACTGATCCATTCTTCTGCTTCAGATATTCTGCTATTGAGTCCTTCTAAAGTATTTTTAATTCCAGTGATTGTGTTGTTCTCTGTATGTTTATTCTTTAATTCTTCTAGGTCTTTGTTAATTGATTCTTGCATTTTCTCCATCCTGTTTTCAAGGTTTTTGTTTATTTTTTTTTATCATCTTTACTATCATTCTGAATTCTTTTTCAGGTAGTTTGCCTATTTCTTCTTCATTTATTTGGACTTTAGTGTTTTTAGTTTGATCCTTCATTTGTGCGGTATTTCTCTGCCTTTTCATTACATTTTTTAAACTTATTGTGATTGAGGTCTCCTTTTCCCAGGCTTCAGGGTTGAATTCTTTCTACCTTTTGGTTTATGCCCTCCCTAAGATTGGTCTCGTGGTATGTGTAAGCTTCATTTAGAATGAGATTTGTGCTGAGTATTTTTTTTTCTCTGATGGGCAAGGCTGAGTGAGGTGGTAATCATGTCTGCTGATGATTGGGTTTGTATTTTTGTCTTGTTTGTTGTTTGGATGAGGTGTCCTGCGCAAAGTGCTACTGGTGGTTGGGGGATGCCAGGTCTTGTACTTAAGTGGTTTCATTGTGGGAGTTCTCACTATTTGATACTCCCTAGGGTTAGGAGTTCTCTGGTAGTCTAGGGTCTTGGAGTCAGTGCTCCCAAAGGTCAGGGCTTGATCTCTGGCCACAAATGGAGATTCCACAGGTAGTTTGTTATGGCATTAAAAGAGATTAAAACAAATACCCAAAAATGAGAAATGAAAGATGAATCCCAGACAAATGGCAGTTACAAAATCAGGCAAATAAGAATTAAAATAATGGAATATATACATATACACACATAAGCAAAATCAAAACAGTCCAACAAAAATAAAGTACAATAGATTGACCTGGAGAACAAAGGAAACCAAAAATGATATCCACCAGTTAAGAACAGAACTAACTAAATCACAAACTGGAAAATAAAACTAAAGCAAGGTGCCAACTGGGGAATAAAATAATGAAAACAAAACTAACAAATATGGTGAGAAAAAAGAAAGGAAATATAGAAAGAATAGAAATGCATTGGTGGTCCTAAGATGGCAGAGGAATAGGACAGGGAGACCACTTTCTCCTCCACAATTTCATCAAAAGAATATTTGAACACTGCGTAAATTCCGCAAAACAACTTCTGAATGCCATCAGAGGCCATCAGGCACCCAGAAAAGCAGCCCATTGTCTTTGAAAGGAGGTAGGAAAAAATATAAAAGAGAGACAAAGAGGTAGGGATGGAGCTCCATCCTGGGAAGGGAGTCTTAAAAAGAAAGAAGTTTCCAAACGCCAGGAAACACTCTCACTGCCGAGTCAGTGGCAAGCCTTGGAACCACAGAGGGCAACATAACTGGGAAGAAAAATAAGTAAATAATTAAAACCCACAGATTAGGTGCCCAGTGGTAATTCCCCCAGTGGAGAAGCAGCGCAGACGCCTGCATCAGCCACTAGCAAGTGGGGGTTGGACAGGGAGGCATAGGCTGCATTGCTTAGAGTAAGGACCGGGCCTGAATGCCCCAAGGGCAATCTGAGGGAACCAAGTTGGTATAGCAAACTGGACTGTGGGATAGCTACCACATGAAAAGCCCTAACCTAAGACACCGTCCGGAGAAGACAATGGCACCCCACTCCAGTATTCTTGCCTGGAAAAATCCCATGGACAAAAGAGCCTGGTAGGCTGCAGTCCATGTGGTAGCTGAGGGTCGGACATGATTTAACGACTTCACTTTCACTTTTCACTTTTGTACATTGGAGAAGGAAATGGCAACCCACTCCAGTGTTCTTGCCTGGAAAATCCCAGGGATGGGGGAGCCTGGTGGGGTGACGTCTATGGGGTCGCACAGAGTTGGACATGACTGAAGCAACTTAGCAGTAGCAGCAGCAAGACACCATCAGGCCCACTCTCAGACCAAAGGACTGAGCAGAGCTAGCCCGGCCCATCCCCCTGCCTGGTGAAAGGCAGGAGAGGGGCAGCCAGAGCCAGAAGGGGGCAATAGCGGCCCCAGAGAGGCATTATCTACCAAACTGCAAGCAGGTTTCTTTGCTAACCAAGACTTCTTGGGATTCTGGACGGTTAACATCTGCCTGAGAAGGTGCGCTGGTTGTACACCCAGAAAACCAAGTGACGGGGATGGGGGAGGCGATAAGTTGCAGCAACCATGCTCGCCAAACACATGGTCACCTGAGCTGCTCGGACCTAGGAAGGACACAAAACATAGGCCCAACCAAGTCTGAGCCTCTGAAGAATACCCAAGTACCTGAACCTAAGTGGCTTAGACCCGGGAAGTGCATACAACCCAGGGCCAGCCTCAGACAGTCCCTGCAGAGCAACCTAGAGCCTAAGCAGTGTAGACAGGGAAAGCAAACACGCCGTGAGTGGGGGAACCCCAGTGTGGCTGAGACACTGGGAGCATGTGCCAGTCTTGTTCGTTTGCAGCGTCCCTCCCTCTCCACAGCATGACTGAACAAGTGAGCCTAAAAAAGCGTCCACCACTGCAGCCTTGTGTTAGAGCGGAAGTTAGGCACTGAAAAGACCAGCAAACAGAAGAAGCTAAAACAGAGGGAACCTCGTGGAAATGACAGGTGCAATAGATTAAAACCCTGTAGTTAGTACAGACTACATAGGAAGGGGCCTATAGCTCTTGAGAAATATAAGCTGGATCAAGAAACTATTCGAAAATGAACTGATCCCACACTGCCCACAATAAACCAGAGAAAGTCCTAGATATATTTTTACTATCATTGTTTAATTTTTTTTATTTTTAAGTCCTATATTACTCCTTTAATTTTCATTTTTATAACCTACTATTACTTTGAAAAAAAAGAGACCCTATTTTTTAAAGCAAACTTCATATGTGTATATATATATATATATATATATATTATAATTCTTGTGACTTTGTTTTCTTTTTTTCTTTAATATTGTATTTTTGAAAACCCAACCCCTACTCTAGATTTTTAATCTTTGCTTTTTTGTATTTGTTATCAATTTTGTACCTTTAAGAACCCAGTCTTCATTACCCATTTTTACTTGGGAGCGAGATCCCTGGCCTGATTGCTCTCTCCCCTTTGGACTCTCCTTTTTCTTTACCAGGTCGCCTCTATCTCCTCCCTTCCCCTTCTTTTCTCTACCCAATTCTGTGAATCTCTTTGTGTGTTCTGGACTGTGGAGAACACTTAGGGAACTGATTACTGACTGGCTCTGTCTCTCTCCTCTTTTGATTCCCCCTTTTACCCTCCTGGCCACCTCTGTCTCCTTCCTCCCTCTTCTCTTCTCTGTGTAACTCCATGAAGATCTCTGAGGGATCAAGACTTTGGACAGCACATAGGGAAGTGATTACTGGCTAGCTTGCTCTCTCCTCCTTTGATTCCACCTCATCTCATCCAGGTCACCTCTATCTCCCTCCTCCCTCTTCTCTTCTCCCTGTAACTCTGTGTACCTCTCCAGGTGTCCCTCACTGTGGAGAAAATTTTCATCATTAACCTAGATGTTTTATCAATGGTGCTAAATAGATGGAGAAGTCTGGAGACTACTGTAAAAATAAGACTGAAAACCAGAAGCAGGAGGCTTCCTGAGAACACCAGAGAACTCCTGACTCCAGGGAACATTAATCAACAGGAGCTCATCAAACACCTCCACACCTACACTGAAACCAAGAACTATCCAAGGGCCAACAAGTTCCAGAAAAAGATATACCACGCAAATTCTCCAGCAACACAGGAACATAGCCCTGAGCTTCAATATACATGCTGCCCAAAGTCACTCCAAACCCACTGACATCTCAAAACTCATTACTAGACACTTCATTGCACTCCAGAGAGAAGAAACCCAGCTCCACCCACCAGAACACTGACACAAGCTTCCCTAACCAGGAAACCTTGACAAGCCACCCATACAACCCCACCCACAGTGAGGAAACTCCACAATAAAGAGAACTCCACAAACTGCCAGAATACAGAAAGGCCACCCCAAACACAGCAATATAAACAAGATGAAGAGACAGAGGAATACCCAGCAGGTAAAGGAACAGGATAAATGCCCACCAAATCAAACAAAAGAGGAAAAGATAGAGAATCTATCTGATAAAGAATTCTGAATAATGATAGTGAAAATGATCCAAAATCTTGAAAACAAAATGGAATCACAGATAAACAGCCCAGAGACAAGAATTGAGAAGATGCAAGAAAGGTTTATCACGGACCTAGAAGAAATAAAAAAGAGTCAATATATAATGATTAATGCAATAAATGATATAAAAAACACTCTAGAGGAGCTAAGATGGCGGAGGAATAGGACGGGGAGAACACTTTCTCCTCCACAAATTCATCAAAAGAACATCTGAACACCGAGTAAATTTCACAAAACAACTTCAGAATGCCGGCAGAGGACATCAGACACCCAGAAAAGCAACTCATTGCCTTCTAAAGGAGGTAGGGAAAAATACAAAAGACAAAAAAGAGACAAATAGGGAGGGACGGACCTCTGTCCGGGGAAGGGAGTCTTAAAAAAAAGAGAAGTTTCCAAACACCAGGAAACTCTCTCACTGCCAAGTCTGTGCCGAACCTGGGAAGCATGGAGGCCATCATAACAGGGAGGAAAATAAATAATCAATTAAAACCCACAGACTACGAGCCCCACGATAACTTCCCCAGCGGAGAAACAGCGCAAATGCCCGCATCCGCCATTAGCAAGCGGGGGCTGGGCAGGGAGGCGTGGGGGGGGGGGGGGGCGCTTCTTCACGGGATGCATTGGCCTGAATATCCCGAGCACTACCTGAGCGGAATAATTTGGGCTGGCAAACCAGACTGTGGGATACCTACCACACGAAAAGCCAGTCCTAACCCAAGACACCACCAGGCCCGCGCACAGAACAAAAGACTTTACAGAGATAGCCGGCTGCAGTCCGTCCCCCTCCGGTGACAGGCAGCCAGAGCCAGAGGGAGGCAATCGCAGCCCCAGAGAGACATTATCCACAAAACTGTAAGCAGGCTTCTTTGCTAACTAAGACTTCTTAGGGTTCTGGTCGGCTAACATCCGCCTGGGAAAGTGCACCAGTGGTGCACTTGGAGGACCGAGTGGCGGGGAGGCGATAAGTCGCAGAAGCTGTGCTTGCTGAACGCCTCATTACCTGCGCTGCTGGATTCTGCAAAGGGCACAAAATGCAGGCCCAACCAAGCCTGGGCCTCTGAGGACTACCAGAGTGCCTGAACTTAAGCGGCTTAGACCTGGGAGGGGCAAGCAGCCCAGGGAAGGTCACGGATAGTTCTGGCGGGGAAACAGAGAGCCTAAGCAGAGTGGGCAGGGAGGCTGCACGCACCGTGAGCAGGGGCAGACCCAGTGTGGCTGAGCCACTGCAAACACACGCCAGTAGTATTTATTTGCAGCGTCCCTCCCTCTCCGCAGCGCGACTGAACAAGTGAGCCTAAAAAAAAAAAGGGTGTCCACCACCGCCCCCTTTGTATCAGGGCGGAAATCAGACGCTGAAGAGACCAGCAAACAGAAGAAGCTATAACAGAGGGAACTGTCGTGGAAACAACAGGCAATAAACTAAAACCCCGTGGTTAGTACCAACTACAGAGAAAGGGGCCTATAGATCTTGAGAAATTTAAGCCGGAACAAGGAACTAGCCGAAAATGAACTGAACCCACGATACCCACAACAATAACAGAGAAAGGCTTATATATATATTGTTACTATTTTTACCATCACTATTTCTTTCTTTATATATATATATATATATTTATATATATCTTTTATTAAAAAATTTTTTTTAATTTTTTTTATCCTCTAGTACTCCTGTAATTTCCACTTTTAGAATATTTTTTATAACTCTTGTGACCCCCCCTTTTTTTCTCTTCTTTGTCTTTTCTTTTTTTCTTTCCTTTAACATTGTATTTTTGAAACTCCAAACTCTGCTCTAGATTCATAAGTTTAGCTTATTGGTAATTGCTATCAATTTTTTACCTATTCATATTTTTTTATAACTTTTGTGACTTTTTCTTTTTTTTTTTCCTCCCTCTTTCTATCTCTTCATCTTTTCTTTGACATTGTATTCCTGAAACTCCAAACTCTAATCTAGATCTTTAATCTATGCTTTCTGGTATATGTAATCAATTTGTACCTATTACTGACTGGATCTGTCTCTCTCCTTTTCATTCCCTCCTTTTATCCTCCTGACCACCTCTGTCACCTTCCTCTCTTTTTTTCTCTGTATAATTCCGTGAACATCTCTGAGCGGTCCAGTTGTGGAGTGCAGTATAGAAGGAGAAGTTTTTGAGACTACTGTAAAAATAAGACTGATAACTGGAAGCAGGAGGCTTAATTCCAAACCCTGATCCCACCGAACAGTAATTGACAGGAGCTCATCAAATGCCTCCAAACCTACACTGAAACCAAGCTATATACAGGCTACCCAAAGTGACCCCAAAATCATAGACATCACATAAATCATTACTAGACACTCCACTGCACTCCAGAGAGAAGAAATCCAGCTCCATTCACCAGAACACCGACACAAGCGTCTCTAGCCAAGAAACCTTGACAAGCCACCTGTACAAACCCACATACAGTGAGGAAATGCCACAATAAAGAGAACTCCACAAACTGCCAGAATACAGTAAGGACACCCCAAACTCAGCAATTTAAACAAGATGAAGAGACAGGAGAATTCCCAGCAGGTAAAGGAACAGGATAAATGCCCACCAAACCAAACAAAAGAGGAAGAAATAGCAAATCTACCAGATAAAGAATTTCAAATAATGATAGTGAAATTAAGCCAAAATCTGGAAATCAAAATGGAATCACAGATAAATAGCCTGGAGAAAAGCATTGAGAAGATGCAAGAAAGGTTTAACAAGGACCTACAAGAAATAAAAAAGAGTCAATATATAATGAATAATGCAATAAATGAGATCCAAAACACTCTGGAGGCAACAAATAGTAGAATAACAGAGGCCAAAGATAGAATTAGTGAATTAGAAGATAGAATGGTAGAAATAAATGAAGCAGAGGATAAAAAAGAAAACGAATTAAAAGAAATGAGGACAATCTCAGAGACCTCCAGGACAATATTAAATGTTACAACATTCGAATCATAGGAGTCCCAGAAGAAGAAGTCAAAAAGAAAGACCATGAGAAAATACTAGAGGAGATAATAGTTGAAAACTTCCCTAAAATGGGGAAGGAAATAATCACTCAAGTCCGAGAAACCCAGAGAGTCCCAAACAGGATAAACCCAAGGCAAAACACCCCAAGACACATATCAAATTAACAAAGATCAAACACAAAGAACAAATATTAAAAGCAGCAAGGGAAAAACAACAAATAACACACAAGGGAATTCCCATAAGGATAACAGCTGATCTTTCAACAGAAACTCTCCAACCCAGGAGGGAATGGCAAGACATACTTAAAGTGATGAAAGAAAATAACCTACAGCCCAGATTATTGTGCCCAGCAAGGATCTCATTTAAATATGAAGTAGAAATCAAAACCTTTACAGAAAAGCAAAGGTGAGAGAATTCAGCACCACCAAACCAGCTCTCCGACAAATACTAAAGGATATTCTCTAGACAGGAAACACAAAAAGGGTATATAAATTCGAACCCAAAACAATAAAGTAAATGGCAACAGGATCATACTTATCGATATTTACCTTAAATGTAAATGGGTTGAATGCCCCAACCAAAAGACAGAGACTGGCCGAATGGATTCAAAAACAAGACCCCTACATATGTTGTCTACAAGATCAGATCAGATCAGATCAGTCGCTCAGTCGTGTCCGACTCTTTGCGACCCCATGAACTGCAGCACGCCAGGCCTCCCTATCCATCACCAGCTCTCGGAGGTCACTCAGACTCACATTCATCGAGTCAGTGATACCATCCAGCCATCTCATCCTCTGTCGTCCCCTTCTCCTCCTGCCCTCAATCCTCCCAGCATCAGAGTCTTCTCCAATGAGTCAACTCTTCACATGAGGTGGCCAAAATACTGGAGTTTCAGCTTTGCATCATACCTTCCAAGGACATCCCAGGGCTGATCTCCTTCAGAATGGACCAGTTGGATCTCCTTGCAGTCCAAGGGACTCTCAAGAGTCTTCTCCAACACCACAGTTCAAAAGCATCAATTCTTCGGTGCTCAGCCTTCTTCACAGTCCAGCTCTCACATCCATACATGACCACAGGAAAGACCATAGCCTTGACTAGGCGAACCTTTGTTGGCAAAGTGATGTCTCTGCTTTTGAATATGCTATCTAGGTTGGTCATAACTTTCCTTCCAAGGAGTAAGCGTCTTTTAATTTCATGGCTGCAGTCACCATCTGCAGTGATTTTGGAGCCCAGAAAAATAAAGTCTGACACTGTTTCCACCGTTTCCCCATCTATTTCCCATGTAGTGATGGGACCAGATGCCATGATCTTCCTTTTCTGAATGTTGAGCTTTAAGCCAACCTTTTCACTCTCCACTTTCACTTTCATGAAGAGGCTTTTTAGTTCCTCTTCACTTTCTGCCATAAGGGTGGTATCATCTGCATATCTGAGGTTATTGATATTTCTCCCGGCAATCTTGATTCCAGCTTGTGTTTATTCCAGTCCAGCATTTCTCATGATGTACTCTGCACATAAGTTAAATAAACATGGTGACAATATACAGCCTTGACATACTCCTTTTCCTATTTGGAAACAGTCTGTTGTTCCATGACCAGTTCTAACTGCCGCTTCCTGACCTGCATACAGATTTCTCAAGAGGCAGATCAGGTGGTCTGGTATTCCCATCTCTCTCAGAATTTTCCACAGTTTATTTTGATCTACACAGTCAAAGGCTTTGGCATAGTCAATAAAGCAGAAATAGATGTTTTTCTGGAACTCTCTTGCTTTTTCCATGATCCAGCGGATGTTGGCAATTTGATCTCTGGTTCCTCTGCCTTTTCTAAATCCAGCTTGAACATCAGGAAGTTCACGGTTCACATATTGCTGAAGCCTGGCTTGGAGAATTTTGAGCATTACCTTACTAGCGTGTGAGATGAGTGCAATTGTGCGGTAGTTTGAGCACTCTTTAGCATTGCCTTTCTTTGGGATTGGGATGAAAACTGACCTTTTCCAATCTTGTGGCCACTGCTGAGTTTTCCAAATTTGCTGGCATATTGAGTGTAGCACTTTCACAGCATCATCTTTCAGGATTTGGAATAGCTCCACTGGAATTCCATCACCTCCACTAGCTTTGTTCGTAGTGATGCTTTCTAAGGCCCACTTGACTTCACATTCCAGGATGTCTGGCTCTAGGTCAGTGATCACACCATCATGATTACGTGGGTCGTGAAGCTCTTTTTTGTACAGTTCTTCTGTGTATTCTTGCCACCTCTTCTTAATATCTTCTGCTTCCGTTAGGTCCATACCATTTCTGTCCTTTATCGAGCCCATTTTTGTATGAAATGTTCCTTTGGTATCTCTGATTTTCTTGAAGAGATCCTTAGTCTTTCCCATTCTGTTGTTTTCCTCTATTTCTTTGCATTGATCACTGAAGAAGGCTTTCTTATCTCTTCTTGCTATTCTTTGGAACTCTGCATTCAGATGTTTATATCTTTCCTTTTCTCCTTTGCTTTTCACTTCTCTTCTTTTCGCAGCTATTTTCAAGGCCTCCCCAGACAGCCATTTTGCTTTTTGCATTTCTTTTCCATGGGGATGGTCTTGATCCCTGTCTCCTGTACAATGTCACGAACCTCATTCCATAGTTCATCAGGCACTCTATCTATCAGATCTAGGCCCTTAAATCTATTTCTCACTTCCACTGTATAATCATAAGGGATTTGATTTAGGTCATACCTGAATGGTCTAGTGGTTTTCCCTACTTTCTTCAATTTCAGTCTGAATTTGGCAATAAGGAATTCATGGTCCGAGCCACAGTCAGCTCCTGGTCTTGTTTTTGCTGATTGTATAGAGCTTCTCCATCTTTGGCTGCAAAGAATATAATCGATCTGATTTTGGTGTTGACCATCTGGTGATGTCCATGTATAGAGTCTTCTCTTGTGTTGTTGGAAGAGGGTATTTGCTATGACCAGTGCATTTTCTTGGCAAAACTCTGTTAGTCTTTGCCCTGCCTCATTCCGTATGCCAAGGCCAAATTTGCCTATTACTCCAGGTGTTTCTTGACTTCCTACTTTTGCATTCCAGTCCCCTAGAATGAAAAGGACATATTTTTTGGGTATTAGTTCTAAAAGGTCTTGTAGGTCTTCATAGAACCGTTCAACTTCAGCTTCTTCAGTGTTACTGGTTGGGGCATAGACTTGGATTACTGTGACATTGAATGGTTTGCCTTGGAAACGAACAGAGATCATTCTGTCGTTTTTGAGATTGCATCCAAGTACTGCATTTCGGACTCTTTTGTTGACCATGATGGCCATTCCGTTTCTTCTGAGGGATTCCTACCCACAATAGTAGATATAATGGTCCTCTGAGTTAAATTCACCCATTCCAGTCCATTTTAGTTCACTAATTCCTAGAATGTCAACATTCACTCTTGCCATCTCTTGTTTGACCACTTCCAATTTGCCTTGATTCATGGACCTGACATTCCAGGTTCCTATACAATATTGTTCTTTACAGCATCAGACTTTGCTTCTATCACCAGACACATCTACAGCTGGGTATTCTTTCTGCTTTGGTTCCATCCCTTCATTCTTTCTGGAGTTATTTCTCCACTGATCTCCAGTAGCATATTGGGCCCCTACTGACCTGGGGAGTTTCTCTTTCAGTATCCTATCATTTTGCCTTTTCATACGGTTCATGGGGTTTTCAAGGCAAGAATACTGAAGTGGTTTGCCATTCCCTTCTCCAGCGGACCACACCCTGTCAGATCTCTCCACCATGACCCGCCCATCCTGGGTTGCCCCACGGGCATGGCTTAATTTCATTGAGTTAGACAAGGCTGTGGTCCTGGTGTGATTAGATTGACTAGTTTTCTGTGAGTATGGTTTCAGTGTATTTGCCCTCTGGATGCCCTCTTGCAAGACCTACCGTCTTACTTGGGTTTCTCTTACCTTGGGCGTGGGGTATCTCTTCCCGGCTGCTCCAGCAAAGCACAGCCATCGCACCTTACCTTGGACGAGGGGTCTCTCCTCACCGCCGCCCTTCCTGACCTTGGGGGAGGGGGTATCTCCTCACCGCCGCCCTTCCTGACCTCGGTCGCAGGGTAGCTCCTCTCGGCCGTGCTTAGTGCGCCAGTCCTCACCGCCGTCCTTCCTCGGTCATTGGGTAGCTCCTCTCGGACGTGCTCTCATTGCGCCACACAGGACACCCACCTCAAAACAGGGGACACATACAGACTGAAAGTGAAGGGCTAGAAAAAGATTTTCCATGCAAATAGGGACCAAAAGAAAGCAGAAGTAGCAATACTCATATCAGATAAAATAGACTTTAAAACTAAGGCTGTGAAAAGAGACAAAGAAGGTCACTACATAATGATCAAAGGATCAATCCAAGAAGAAGATATAACAATTATAAATATATATGCACCCAACATAGGAGCACCACAACATGTAGGACAAATACTAACAAGTATGAAAGGAGAAATCAACGATAACACAATAATAGTGGGAGACTTTAATACCCCACTCACACCAATGAATAGATCAACTAAACAGAAAATTAACAAGGAAACACAAACTTTAAATGATACAATAGACCAGTTAGACCTAATTGATATCTATAGGACATTTCACCCCAAAACAATGAATTTCACCTTTTTCTCAAGCGCACACGGAACCTTCTCCAGAATAGACCACATCCTGGGCCATAAATCTAGCCTTGATAAGTTCAGAAAAATTGAAATCATTCCAAGTATCTTTTCTAACCACAATGCAGTAAGATTAGATCTCAATAACAGGAGAAAAAGTATTAAAAATTCCAACATATGGAGGCTAAACAACATGCTCCTGAATAACCAACAAATCACAGAAGAAATCAAAAAAAAATCAAAATCTGCATAGAAACGAATGAAAATGAAAACAAAACAACCCAAAACCTCTGGGACACTGTAAAAGCAGTCCTAAGGGGAAAGTTCATAGCAATACAGGCATACCTCAAGAAACAAGAAAAAAGCCAAATAAATAACCTAACTCGACACCTAAAGCAACTAGAAAAGGAAGAAATGAAGCATCCCAAGGTTAGTAGAAGGAAAGAAATCTTAAAAATTAGGGCAGAAATAAATGCAAAAGAAACAAAAGAGACCATAGCAAAAATCAACAAAGCCAAAAGCTGGTTCTTTGAAAGGGTAAATAAAATTGACAAACCATTAGCCAGACTCATCAAGAAACAAAGGGAGAAAAAATCAAATCAATAAAATTAGAAATGAAAATGGAGAGATCACAACAGACAACACAGAAATACAAAAGATCATAAGAGACTATTATCAGCAATTATATGGCAATAAAATGGACAACGTGGAAGAAATGGACAAATTCTTAGAAAAGTACAACTTTCCAAAACTGGATCAGGAAGAAATAGAAAATCTTAACAGACCTATCACAAGCACAGAAATTGAAACTATAATCAGAAATCTTCCAGCAAACAAAAGCCCAGGTCCAGACGGCTTCACAGCTGAATTCTACCAATTAGAGAAGAGCTAACACCTATCCTACTTAAACTGTTCCAGAAAATTGCAGAAGACAAACTTCCAAACTCATTCTATGAGACCACCATCACCCTAATACCAAAAGCTGACAAAGATGCCACAAAAAAGAACACTACAGGCCAATATCACTGATGAACATAGATGCAAAATTCCTTAACAAAATTCTAGCAATCAGAATACAACAACACATTAAAAAGATCATACACCATGACCAAGTGGGATTTATCCCAGGAATGCAAGGATTCTTCAATACCTGCAAATAAATCAACGTAATACACCACATTAACAAACTGAAAAATAAAAACCATATGATTATCTCAATAGATGCAGAGAAAGCTTTTGACAAAGTTCAACATCCATTTATGATAAAAACTCTCCAGAAAGCAGGAATAGGAGGAACATACCTCAACATAATAAAAGCTATATATGACAAACCCACAGCAAACATTATCCTCAATGGTGAAAAACTGAAAGCATTTCCTCCAAAGTCAGGAACAAGACAAGGATGCCCACTTTCACCATTACTATTCAACATAGTTTTGGAAGTTTTGGCCACAGCAATCAGAGCAGAAAAAGAAATCAAACGAATCCAAATTGGAAAAGAAGAAGTAAAACTCTCACTGTTTGCAGATGACATGATCCTCTACATAGAAAACCCTAAAGACTCCACCAGAAAATTACTAGAGCTAATCAATGAATATAGTAAAGTTGAAGGATATAAAATCAACACACAGAAATCCCTTGCATTCCTATACACTAATGATGAGAAAATAGAAAGAGAAATTAAGGAAACAATTCCATTCACCATTGCAATGAAAACAATAAAATACTTAGGAATATATCTTCCTAAAGAAACTAACGACCTATATATAGGAAACTATAAATCACTGGTGAAAGAAATCAAAGAGGACACTAATAGATGGAGAAATATACCATGTTCATGGATTGGTAGAATCAATATAGTGAAAAGGAGTATACTACCCAAAGCAATTTATAGATTCAATGCAATCCCCATCAAGCTACCAATGGTATTCTTCACAGAGCTAGAACAAGTAATTTCTCAATTTGTATGGAAATACAAAAAACCTCGAATAGCCAAAACTATCTTGAGAAAGAAGAATAGAAATGGAGGAATCAACCTGCCTGACTTCAGGCTCTACTACAAAGCCACAGTCATCAAGAGAGTATGGTACGGGCACAAAGACAGAAATATAGATCAATGGAACAAAATAGAAAGCCCAGAGATAAATCCACGCACATATGGACACCTTATCTTTGACAAAGGAGGCAAGAATATACAATGGATTAAAGACAATCTCTTTAACAAGTGGTGCTGGGAAAACTGGTCAACCACTTTTAAAAGAATGAAACTAGAACACTTTCTACCACCATACACAAAAATAAACTCAAAATGGATTAAAGAGCTAAATGTAAGACCAGAAACCATAAAATTCATAGAGGAAAACATAGGCAAAACACTCTCTGACATTCATCACAGCAGGATCCTCTATGACCCACCTCCCAGAATATTGGAAATAAAATCAAAAATAAATAAATGGGATCTAATTAAACTTAAAAAGCTTCTGCACAACAAAGGAAACTATAAGCAAGGTGAAAAGACAGCCTTCAGAATGGGAGAAAATAATAACAAATGAAGCAACAGACAAACAACTAATCTCAAAATATACAAGCAACTCCTACAGCTCAGTTCCAAAAAATAAATGACCCAATCAAAAAATGGGCCAAAGAACTAGGTAGACATTTCTCCAAAGAAGACATACAGATGGCTAACAAACACATGAAAAGATGCTCAACATCACTCATTATCAGAGAAATGCAAATCAAAACCACTATGAGGTACCATTTCACGCCAGTCAGAATGGCTGCGATCCAGAAGTCCACAAGCAATAAATGCTGAAGAGGGTGTGGAGAAAAGGGAACCCTCTTACACTGTTGGTGGGAATGCATACTAGTACAGTCACTTTGGAGAACAGTATGGAGATTCCTCAAAAAACTGGGAATAGAACTGCCTTATGATCCAGCAATCCCACTGCTGGGCATACACACTGAGAAAACCAGAATTGAAAGAGACACGTGTACCCCAATGTTCATTGCAGCACTGTTTATAATAGCCAGGACAAGGAAGCAACCTAGATGTCCATCAGCAGACGAATGGATAAGAAAGCAGTGGTACATATACACAGTGGAGTATTATTCAGCCATTAAAAAAAACATTTGAATCAGTTCTAATGAGGTGGATGAAACTGGAGCCTATTATACAGAGTGAAGTAAGTCAGAAAGAAAAACACCAATACAGTATACTAAGGCATATATATGGAATTTAAAAAGATGGTAATGATAACCCTGTATGTGAGACAGTAAAAGAGACACAGATATATAGAACAGTCTTCTGGACTCTGGGAGAGGGCAAGGGTGGGATGATTTGGGAGAATGGCATTGAAACATGTATAATATCATATGTGAAACGAATCACCAGTCCAGGTTCGATGTATGACACAGGATGCTCGGGGCTGATGCACTGGGATGACCCAAAGGGATGGTGTGGGGAGGGAGGTGGCAGGGGGTTCAGGATGGGGAACACGTGTACACCCGTGGCAGATTCATGTTGATGTATGGCAAAATCAATACAATATTGTAAAGTAATTAATCTCCAATTAAAATAAATGAATTTATATTTAAAAAAAATTGTCAATGTCAAGAAAAAACAATACAGGAGTGAAACACTGTCTCAGACCAGAGGATACTGAAGAGAAGTGAAAACTAATCCAATACGGTACCCCGGATTACATCTCAGAGAGAAAAGAGTGTATTAGTGGGAAAAAACAAACTGGATGGAATCCAAATAAAATTTTAATTTTAGTTATCAAAAAAAAAAAAATAGAAATGCAAAGTTAAATAACAGTAGATAAAGAAGATACATATATGTTAAAGATTAACTGCAAGGGGAAAAGAACAGTAGGAAAAGCAAAGGTATAAATGTAGAAAAAATAATAATAGGTTTCTAGAAATTTAAAACAAAAGGAAAAAAAGGAAAGGAAAACTCCACAGAACCGCAAAAGGCCAATGTAGACACAGAGGTTTATAACAGCAATAAAAAGTGTGATTGAAAAAAAAAAAAAAACACTCACAATCTTAATTAGATTTCATAGTGCTAATAAAACCAACAACTACAACAGAGTGGGGAAAAATGGTAAACAGAAAGGGAAAAAAAGAAAAGAAAAAAAAAAGGAAAATTTCAAAAGAAACCAGAGAACAAGTCAAAATATAAGAATAATAAATGTTTTTCTTGTGTCACTGCTGTCAGTGTCCTTTCCCTGGCTGGGAGACACAGTCCACCTCACCTCCGTAGGTTGCCCGTCAACACTGTGTTGATCTCTGGGCCTGCTATGAGGGCAGCTTAGACTCTAATCTGGTCCTACTCCTGTGTCTGCTTGCTTCCAATGTCCACAGCTATCAGAACTAGCACGTTTTCTTATGTAGGAGCTCTCAGTGTCCTTTTATATATTCCGTAGACACAGAATCTGCCTAGTTGATTGTGTAGATTTAATCTGCAGCTTGTACAGCTGGTGGGATGGTTATGGGTCTTCCTTAGTCACATTGCCCCTGGGTTTCAATTGTGGTTTTATTTCCACCTCTGCAGGTAGGTCGTCCACTGGACTTACTCCTGAGGCTGCCCTGGAGGATTGGGTCTGCCCCAGTGAGGGCCAGGTATGGAGGTGGTGGAGCTGCTTGGATCACAGGGGTTCTGGCAGCACCAGGTCCTCAGGGGAGTTGGCAGCTAGCGCAGCAGGAGGTATAGTACTCTAGAAGACTATGGGGAACCAGTATTGGCCAATACACTCCAGTATTCTTGCCTGGAGAACCCCACTGACAGAGAAACCCTGCAGGCCACAGTCCACAGGGTGTCAAAGAGGTGGACACAACCAAAGTGACACCGTGTGCATAGATGCAGAGCCTGTGGAAGCTCTGCCCCAGTGAGGGTTGAGCATGAAGGTGATGCAACTGCTTGGGTCACGGGGACCCTGATGACACCAAATGTGCAGGGACACAGACTGCCTCAGCCACGGGAGTTATGGCCCTATCAGAGTTTGTTTCTGTTTGTTTGTTTGTGTTTTGAGCCTCTGGTAACTAGCAGGCCTCTTTGGCTAGTCTTTCTTCATAGCTCTGCCATTTCAGGCATTTAGACGGTTCCCTTGCCTGGGGTCCTTCTCTGTTGTTCTGTGTCAGGCACATAGAGCACCCGCTCCCGCCCCCACTGGGGTTCTACTCTGTGGATCGGCGCATCAGGCATTTAAAGGGGCATCCTGGGTGGGGGTCCTACTTTGTAGATGTGAATGTCAGGCACATAGAGGGTCCCCGCCCCCCGCTGGGGTCCTACTCTGTGGATCAGCTTGTCAGGCACTTAAAGGGGCACCCTGAGTGGGGTACTACTCTGTAGTTCGGTGGGTGATAGGCCAGCCTCTGTATTGTTCAGCTGAACAAGAAGAACTCTCATTCATTGTTAATGGGGATGCAAAATGGTACAGTCATTTTGGAAGCAATGTCTTACTTAGCTAAACACTGTCATACTCTATGACCTAGCAATTTTGCTCCTAGATAGTTCACCAAATGATTTGAAAGCTAATGTCCACACAAAAACATGCACATGAGTTCTCCAGGCCAGAATACTGGAGTGGGTAGCCTTTCCTTCTCCAGGGGATCTTTCCAAGTCAGGGATCGAACGCAGGTCTCTCAGTATGGTAAAGACTGCATGATACCAATTATACCACATTCTGGAAAAGATAAAACTGTAGTGCGAATAAAAAATATCAGAGGCTTTTTTCCTTTTGCTTCAAAATACTTTTATTAGTTTGGATACAGTTTGTCAATACTCAATTACTCCTTTTCTTCTTTGATGCGAAAATCGGCTCCATCGGGGTCTCGGGTGTATTCCCTGCGTGAGCAGGAACCTGGATATTGGGACACTGGCGTTGATCACCGGTTGCCGCAGTGAGTTTCCGATTCCGCACCCTGGACACATGGTTCACCGGTGTCGTCTGGACCTGTGTTAAGGCACCGCACATAGAGTCTTTGGAGGAGGAAGCCTTTATCTTCTTTCTTCCTGGAGAGCCAGATGAACAGCCCTGACGGCCAGGAGGAGTGCACACATTACTGTCATCATCGCCTCCAGAAAACTTTCGGATCACCAAAAACACAAGCAAGATTAACATCCATTGTGACTTGCTCCCAAACCAGACTGGGGCATGCTCTGGTTGATTCTGCCTATCGCGGAAGTGCCTTCCACTGGGCACCATCCCCGGGAGTTGTTCGGCTTCATCTCTCAGAACATAAAACACATACGCAAAGACAAACGAGATAAACGTAGGCCAAAAAAACAACCATATTACAGACCGCATCGTGAGCGGAGACGAAGTGGCTCCTGGTGCGCTGGTCTGCACTGGCACCTGGAGACTGAAGACCAGGCAGAGCTGGGCCCTTGGTGACGTCACAGAGGGCCCCACCCCCACCAGAACCCATGTGGCCATGGTATGACTTCAGGGCAGAGGGTAAGGAGGCCTGCAGGGGTCAACCGGGAGTAGGGCTTAAAGGGACATGGGGCCATTTCCAGTGGGCAATTGAAAAAGAGGCAGGGAGTAACAGAGTGCCATCCCCATGCCAGTGTATTCTTTCTGAACCTGGTGTTCTACTAGGAGGGTGGGTCCATCTTCTATTTTTATTTTTCCATTTGTTGAATCCAGACACTGTGGTGAGCAGAGAGAACCAGGGGCATGTGCCCCTGTGGATCAGAGAGCCAAGTGGGAAAGAAAGAAAGATATTAAACCAGAGGCCACAAACTAGGAGCCACTGATGTTTTGTGCGGCCTACCACTGTTCCTAAAAATGATTGTGCTCTGTGCTAAGTCCTGTCTGACTCCTTGCCACCCCATGGACTGTAGCCTGCCAGGTCCCTCTGGAGAAGGGAAGTCAGGGGCATCACCCAGTGATGCAGTAGAGGTGGGCAATGAGGTAGGTACTCTCTAAGATCCCTCCCAGATCAGAGGTTCTATGATCCTACATGGCAGTTTCCCAGAGTGCAGGGATGCACCTCCTGGGCAGCAAGCAGTGGAACTGGCACATCTCTGGGGAATTGCTGAGTTGGCAAACTATACTATCTCTGATGCACGTGTGGATGAGCAAGTCCTGGCTGCACTCTCCTTCCCCGTCTGTGCATGTCCAACCACCACATGTGTTCGAAGGTGACCTTGCTCTGCAAGTGTGGCTTGAGAGCTGTGTTCCTTCCTTCTCTAGGAAGATGACCCTTCTTTGTGCTGTGCGAGTTGAAGATCCAAATGCATGTGTATGGCTGCAGCACTCGGCACTTTGACTTTCTGTCTGGGCCGGTGGTTTTCACACTTGAGTGTGTATCAGGGTCTCCTAGAGGGCTTGCAAAATCCCATATTGCTTGATCTCAGTCCCCAGTCAGTCCTGGGTGAGACTTGAAGACTGGCATTTCTGCAGGTCTCTGGGCAACACTGAGAACCACCGTCCAGACGATGGCTTCACTCACAAAGATGTGGCTTCCCTCTGACTGCTGTGCACTGAAACTGAGGGGCCAGTGGGAGTGGAGTGGCAGCAGGAGCACTGAACTGAAGCCTAAAGACCAGGGTTCTCTACACTGCACCCGCCCTCTAGCGAGCTGTGTGACCTCAGGCAAGCCTCAGCACCTCTCTGTGCCTGTAGCTGCCTCGCAGGCACAAGGATGCCATGAAGTTCGTGACTGCTACTCTGGGTGTTTCTGAAATTCAGAGTTGGTCTGTCACTCTTGTCCCGAGCCTAGTCTTCCCAACTGGGAGGCCAGATACCCCCACAGCACCCCACCCCCAAGCATCCAAGTACCCATTTCTGTCCACAATCACTCCCAGCTGGAGTGGTCCACTTGCTTGGGGGGTCTCTTTATACAGCCAGCCCTGTATGGAGCTCAAAGGGTGAAACTGGTGTCTTAGAGATCCACATCTACCACTTGGCGGTATGTGTGTCTTGCGTGTGCTATTTCAAACGCCTTTTAGCACAGAGATAAGGATACAGAATCCTAGAGCTAGTCTCCTGCCAGTAAATTCTGATGCTAATGACTAACTGTGTTACCTTGGGCAAGTTAGTTAACATCTCTGAGCCTCACATACCAGACTTTAAAATGGAGAAACAGTACCTACTTCATGGGATTGCTGTCAGGACTAAATGAGATCATGTATGCCAGGCCTTTACTCCTGGCACATAGTAAGTGCTTAACATGGTAGCTTTTGTTTCTCTAAAAGAAGCTATTGGCCCTCTTTATAACACCAGACATTAAAATTATATTAAACAATGGAAACAATGACAGACTTTATTTTTGGGGGGCTCCAAAATCACAGCAGATGTTACTGCACCCTTGAAATTAAAAGATGTTTGCTCCTTGGAAGAAAAGCTATGACCAACCTAGACAGCATATTAAAAAGCAGAGACATTATTTTGCCAACAAAGGTCTGTCTAGACAAAGCTATGGTTTTTTCAGTAGTCATGTATGGATGTGAGAGTTGGACTATAAAGAAAGCTGAGCACCAAAGAATTGATGCTTTTGGACTGTGACGTTGGAGAAGACTCTTGAGAGTCCCTTGGACTGAAAGGAGATCCAACCAGTCAATCCTAAAGGAAATCAGTCCAGAATATTCATTGGAAGGACTGATGTTGAAGCTAAAACTCCAATACTTTGTCCACCTAATGCAAGGAACTGACTCATTAGAAAAGACCCTGATGCTGGGAAAGATTGAAGGCGGGAGGAGAAGGGGACGACAGAGGATGAGATGGTTGCATGGCATCACTGACTCGATGGGCATGAGTTTGAGCAGGCTCTGGGATTTGGTGATGGACAGGGAAGCCTGATGTGCTGCAGTCCATGGGGGTCCCAAAGAATCAGACATGACTGAGAGACTGAACTGAACTGATTGCATTAGACATGCAGGGAAGCTGAAAACACTATGGCTACAGGTGTCCGACTTTCTTAATACCTCCTATGGTACATAATAAAAATGATAATATATATAGTAACACTAGGGCTTCCCAGGTGGCCCTAGTGGTAAAGAATCCACCTGCAAATGCAGGACACATTAGAGACTGGGATTTGACCCCTCAGGATTCGATCCCTGCATCAGGAAGATCTCCTGGAGACGGGAATGGCAACCTACTCCAGTATTCTTGCCTGAAGAATCCCTATGGACAGAGGAGCCTGGCAGGCTATAGTCCATGCAGTCGCAAAGTGTTGGACACCACTGAGGCGACTTATCCACTGCAACACATGAATTCATGTACAAGTATTCTCAGTTCAGTTCAGTCACTGATAGTGGCTGGCATGGGGCAGAAGCTGCGCTGGCTTGAAGGCTCCAGGTTGCAACAGACTAGATGCCACTCCTGTCACCCTTCTGACTTCCAGCTCTCCTAAGGGCAGTCTCTTCCAGGTTCATGTGATAGTAGGCCATGGTCCTCTCCAGGGCACTCTTCATCCCAACTAAATTGCCTTCTGGTACTTGGTGGCAATAGGATAGTATGAGTAGAAAACTGAAATAGTACCCAGTGGCAGGTGGGAATTGCCATGTACCCTTAAGGGTTCAGGGGATCCCTTTCCAGATTAGTGGATTTCTTTCTTGCCAGACTCCACACAGATGCCCTAGACAGGCAAAAAGAGGCCAAGGAGCTCTCCATTTGTCAAACATTCATTTACCAGTGCGAGTGCTGCTGTGGCAGGTCCACAGCTGCCTGAGCCAAGGATTTGATGGGGTAGAGAAGGAGTAAAGATGAAGCCTGAATACAGGGGGTCTCATGAGATCTGGTTCATCAGCTGTTTGAAAAGCTGTTGTGCAAGCTGCAGGCTGTCATCAGATGCAGGAACTGTCTGAAATAGCGGAGGGTTTTGGTCACCCTCCTAGATTTGATCAGGGGTGTCAGTGACCTGGAAGTCTTACTCTGCACAGCCTTGAATTCCATGGGGCTTTGTCTGGGAAGTTGGGAGTTAACAAAATTGAGAACGTTTCCATATGGTTACAGAACTGACACTGCAGACAGAGTTCTGGCAGAATTAGGTGCTCAGTGTTGCAGTTGTATCCGACTGTTTGCGACCCCATGGACCCAGTCTCCTCTGTCCATGGAGTGTTCCAGGCAAGAATACTGGAGTGAGTTGCTGTTTCCTTCTCTAGGGGATCTTCCCAACCCTGGGATCAGACTCGAGTCTCCTGCATTGGCAGGCAGATTCTTTACCACTGAGCCACCAGAGTCAGAGTTGTTGATTTTTCTTTCTACAAAGACTATTGAGTCCCTTCTGGGGAGCTAGAGGATCTGGTGAAGCTTGGCAAAAACTCATGCTGGAATGTTTGTGGAGGCAAATTTGAGCACAATCCTGAGGTGTACAGGATGCAGTTGCCCTGAGGATGGTAGAAGTTTGGCTTTATAGTCAGAGGAGGTCAGGGATGAAGAAGCGGTGTGGAGCTGAGAGATAAGATTTGCAAGTGACATGATATCTAGCCAGAACATTTGCATAATGCCACATGTGGACTTTTTCCTATACCTCATGGGAGAAATGACACTTCAGTCTACCAGGCTCCTCTATTCATGGGATTCTCCAGTCAAGAATACTGGAGTAGGTTGCCATTTCCTCCTACAGAGGATCTTCCCAACCCAGGCATTGAACCCTCATCTCCTACTGCTCCCGCATTTCAAGCAGATTCTTTACTACTGAGCCACCGGGCAAGCCCCTTGCTATACCTCAGTGATCCTTATTTTTCTGAATCCTAGAGTGGGGTTCACCCACACTGGGGCTGGCTTAAACTATGTGAATTGGCTGGGCAGGGTCCACAGAGTTTTCCAAAACCTTTTAGTCTATCAGAAATCTGGAAGTAGTTAAAATATGTCCTAGGATGTGCCAGTGTCTGACACATTGTGACTGAGGGCAGAGGGATGCTAGGTACCTGTTGGCATCCAGAGCTGGATTCGGCTTGGTTACCCCTTTGCCAGCACGACGGGCTGGTCTTCCTGATGGGCAGACTTGCTACATCAAGGGCCCAAGAAAGTTCAACTTCAAAGACTGGAATTTCACAATCAGGAAATCTAGAAATGTCACTGGAAGTTCAGTAGAATCATTTATGGTTTAGTTTTGCTTTTGTTTTAAATTGCATATGAGATAGACATCATAGTCTCTTCCATGCTTTCAGGTCTCTGAGGGTCCTACGTGGGCCTGGACAACAAGCCCAACAGCTTGGGAACAGTGACTTTATTGAACTTGATTACAATTATGAAAGCCTTTGACATGGCAGCCCCTCCTGGCCACGGGCACCTACAATGGCGCCATCTGGTGGCATATGCCGTGCCATGGGGAATGAGTTTGAACCTGCCACAGAGCTGTTCCAGCCTCCTGGAGGAGGGAAGATGGGCTCCTGTGGCAAGGGTGAGGAGGTGAGGCCTGGCCTTGTGGTGTAGTGGTCAGCTCCACACCTGAGTTTCTATTCTGTTCTGCCTGCAGACTTGTTCCTTTCATAGCATCCCAGCACTCAGCATGAGCCCTAAGCACAGATACATCCATCTAGTTCCTGGGCCAGAGTCACGCAGAATTACTAAGAGCAGGGGGTTTGACTTTGGGGTGCCATGGTACCCTTTAGTAGACCTATGAAGCTGACAGACCTCTGCTTAGAACCATTTTTTAAAGTTTAATTTTATGGAAGTATAGTTGATTTACAATGTTCTGTTAGTTTCTACTTTACAGCAGTGATTCAATTCAGATCAGATCAGTCACCTCAGTCGTGTCCTACTCTTTGTGACCCCACGAACCACAGCACGCCAGGCCTCCCTGTCCATTACCAACACCTGGAGGTCACTGAGACTCACATCTGAGTCAATGATGCCATCCAGCCATCTCATCCTCTGTCGTTCCCTTCTCCTCTTGTCCCCAATCCCTCCCAGCATCAGAGTCTTCTCCAATGAGTCAACTCTTTGCATGAGGTGGCCAAACTACTGGAGTTTCAGGTTCAGCATCATTCCTTCCAAAGAAATTCCAGGGCTGATCTCCTTCAGAATGGACTGGTTGGATCTCCTTGCAGTCCAAGGGACTCTCAAGTGTCTTCTCCAACACCACAGTTCAAAAGCATCAATTCTTCGGCACTCAGCCTTCTTCACAGTCCAGCTCTCACATCCATACATGACCACAGGAAAGACCATAGCCTTGACTAGACAAACCTTTGTTGGCAAAGTAATGTCTCTGCTTTTGAATATGCTATCTAGGTTGGTCATAACTTTCCTTCCAAGGAGTAAGCGCCTTTTAATTTCATGGCTGCAGTCACCATCTGCAGTCATTTTGGAGCCCAGAAAAATAAAGTCTGACACTGTTTCCACTGTTTCCCAATCTATTTCCAATGAAGTGATGGGACCAGATGCCATGATCTTTGTTTTCTGAATGTTGAGCTTTAAGCCAACTTTTTCACTCTCCAAATTCACTTTCATCAAGAGGCTTTTAGTTCCTCTTCACTTTCTGCCATAAGGGTGGTGTCATCTGCATATCTGAGGTTATTGATATTTCTCCCAGCAATCTTGATTCCAACTTGTGTTTCTTCCAGTCCAATGTTTCTCATGATGTACTTTGCATATATATTAAATAAACAGGGTGACAATATACAGCCATGATGTACTCCTTTTCCTATTTGGAACCAGTCTGTTGTTCCAAGTCCAGTTCTAACTGTTACTTCCTGACCTGCATACAAATTTCTCAAGAGGCAGATCAGGTGGTCTGGTATTCCCATCTCTTTCAGAATTTTCCGCAGTTTATTGTGATCCACACAGTCAAAGGCTTTGGTATAGTCAATAAAGCAGAAATTGATGTTTTTCTGGAACTCTCTTGCTTTTTCCATGATCCAGCGAATGTTGGCAATTTAATCTCTGGTTCCTCTGCCTTTTCTAAAACCAGCTTGAACATCAGGAATTTCACGGTTCACATACTGCTGAAGCCTGGCTTGGAGAATTTTGAGCATTACTTTATTAGCATGTGAGATGAGTGCAATTGTGCGGTAGTTTGAGCATTCTTTGGCATTGCCTTTCTTTGGGATTGGAATGAAAACGGACCTTTTCCAGTCCTGTGGCCACTGCTGAGTTTTCCAAATTTGCAGGCATATTGAGTGCAGCACTTTCACAGCATCATCTTTCAGGATTTGGAATAGCTCAACTGGAATTCCATCACGTCCACTATATTTTTTCATAGGGATGTAGTGATGCTTTCTAAGGCCCACTTCACTTCACATTCCTGGAGGTCTGTCTCTAGCTCAGTGATCACATCATCGTGATTATCTGGGTTGTGAAAATCTTTTTTGTACAGTTCTTCTGTGTATTCTTGCCACCTCTTCTTAATATCTCTGCTTCTGTTTCGTCCATACTATTTCTGTCCTTTATCGATCCCATCTTTGCATGAAATGTTCCTTTGGTATCTCTGATTTTCTTGAAGAGATCCTTAGTCATCCCATTTTGTTCTTTTCTTCTATTTCTTTGTATTGATTGCTGAAGAAGGCTTTCTTTTCTCTTCTTGCTGTTCTTTGGAACTCTGCATTCAGATGTTTATATCTTTCCTTTTCTCCTTTGCTTTTCACTTCTCTTCTTTTCACAGCTATTTGTAAGGCCTCCCCAGACAGCCATTTTGCTTTTTTGCATTTCTTTTCCATGGGAATGATCTTGGTCCCTGTCTCCTGTACAATGTCACGAACCTCATTCCATAGTTCATCAGGCACTCTATCTATCAGATCTAGGCCCTTAAATCTATTTCTCACTTCCACTGTATAATCATAAGGGATTTGATTTAGGGCATACCTGAATGGTCTAGTGGTTTTCCCTACTGTCTTCAATTTAAGTGTGAATTTGGCAATAAGGAGTTCATGGTCTGAGCCACAGTCAGCTCCTGGTCTTGTTTTTGCTGACTGTATAGAACTTCTCCATCTTTGGCTGCAAAGAATATAATCGATCTGATTTCAGTGTTGACCATCTGGTGATGTCCATGTATAGAGTCTTCTCTTGTTTTATTGGAAGAGGGTGTTTGTTATGACTAGTGCATTTTCTTGGCAAAATGCTATTAGTCTTTGCCCTGCTTCATTCTGTACTCCAAGGCCAAATTTGCCTGTTACTCCAGGTGTTTCTTGACTTCCTACTTTTGCATTCCAGTCCCCTAGAATGAAAAGGACATCTTTTTTGGGTGTTAGTTCTAAAAGGTCTTGTAGGTCTTCATAGAGCCGTTCAACTTCAGCTTCTTCAGCGTTACTGGTTGGGGCATAGACTTGGATTACTGTGACATTGAATGGTTTGCCTTGGAAATGAACAGAGATCATTCTGTCATTTTTGTGATTGCATCCAAGTACCACATTTCAGACTCTTTTGTTGACCATGATGGCTACTCCATTTCTTCTGAGGGATTCCTGCCTGCAGTAGTAGATATAATGGTCATCTGAGTTAAATTCACCCATTCCAGTCCATTTGAGTTGGGCTGATTCCTAGAATGTTGACATTCACTCTGGCCATCTCTTGTTTGACCACTTCCAATTTGACTTGATTCATGGACCTGACATTCCAGGTTCCTATGCAATATTGCTCTTTACAGCATTGGAACTTTCTTCTATCACCAGTCACATCCACAGCTGGGTATTCTTTTTGCCTTGGCTCCAACCCTTCATTCTTTCTGGAGTTATTTCTCCACTGATCTCCAGTAGCATTTTGGGCACCTACTGACCTGGGGAGTTTCTCTTTCAGTATCCTATCATTTTGCCTTTCCATACTGTTCATGGGGTTCTCAAGGCAAGAATACTGAAGTGGTTTGCCATTCCCTTCTCCAGCGGACCACATCCCTGTCAGATCTCTCCACCATGACCCGCCCATCCTGGGTTGCCCCATGGGCATGGCTAGGTTTCACTGAGTTAGACAAGGCTGTGGTCCTAGTGTGATTAGATTGACTAGTTTTCTGTGAGTATGGTTTCAGTGTGTTTGCCCTCTGATGCCCTCTTGCAACACCTATCATCTTGCTTGGATTTCTCTTACCTTGGGCGTGGGGTATCTCTTCACGGCTGCTCCAGCAAAGCACAGCCATTGCTCCTTCCCTTGAACGAGGGGGTCTCTCCTCACCACCGCCCTTCCTGACCTTCAACGTAGGATAGCTCCTCTAGGCCCTCCTGCGCCCGCACAGCCACAGCTCCTTGGACGTGGGGTTGGTCCTACCGGCCACCGCCCCTGGCCTCGGGCGTGGGGTAGCTCCTCCCGCCCGCCGCCCCTGGCGTTGGGCTTGGGGCATGGGGTATTTCCTCCGGGCCGCAGACCCTGACCTCCGACACGGAGTAACTCCTCTCGTCGCCGCCCCTGACCTCGGATGCGGGTAACACCTCTCGTCTGTTCCTGCACCGTGGCAGTCTGGTACTCTCGGCTGCTGCCCCTGACCTCGGACGTGGAGTAAGTTCTCTTGGCTGCCGCCCTGTGGGCATGGGGTCCTCCCGGCTTCTGCCCCTGACCTTGGACGTGGGGTGGCTTTTCTCGGCTGTGCTTTAGCGTGCCTGCAGCAGCCGCCTGCCATTCAGTTACACACACATATATATGTATATATATACATTTTTAATATTCTTTTCCATTATGGTTTATTACAAGATATTGAGTATAGTTCCCTGTGCTATATAGTAGGACCTTGTTGTTTATACATTCTGTGTATAATACTTTTCATCTGCTAATCCCAAACTCCCAGTCCATCCCTTCCCTTACCACCCCCACCCCCAGCAATCACAAGTCTGTGAGTCTGTTTCAGTTTTGTAGGTAGGTTCATTTGTGTCATATTTTAGATTCCAAATATAAGTGATATTATATGATACTTGTCTTTGTCTGACTTACTTCACTTATTGTGATAATCTCTAGGTCTATGTTGCTGCAGATGGCATTATTTCATTCTTTTTTATGGATGAGTAGTATTTCATTGTGTATTTGTACATCTTCTTTATCCATTCATCTGTCGATGGAGATTTAGTTGCTTCCATGTCTTAGCTATTGTGAATAAAGCTGCTATGAACACAGGGGTGCATATATCTTTTAGAATTATAGTTTTGTCAGGATATATGCCCAGGAATGGGATGGCAGGATCATATGGCAACTCTATTTTTAGCTTTGTAAGGAAACTCCATACTGTTTTCCATAATGTCTGCACCAATTTACATTCACACCAACAATGTAGAAAGATAGAACCATGTTTTTAAATGCATAAGACAAACTATATAGAAATAAAAATAAAACCTATTATACTGAAATAGAGTTATAAAATATTGAAAAATGAATTTGTGATATACCAATATCTGTGCTTCTTTATGACACATTAAATAACAAGATCTAGTGGCTGGTCTCATTACTACCATGTTTTCAAAGCAGTGATGACCACAAACATTACTTGAAGAGATCTGCAGCTGTTGAAATGCAATATGCCACCATCTGTGACTTCCACTGATGACAAAGTCCCAGGTACTGCTAATACCACTATGGGTTGTCGCTTATGTTCATAATCAAAGAAATGCTATGTTAAATTAAAGGAAACTGAAGTTAGAGATTAGTAATGACAAGGATGCATTTTCTGCACCCAAATTCTCATATCTTCTCTGTGGATGAATCCCATGTCTGGAGGCCAGGTTAAGAAGTCATGCACTGGGCTTCCCTGGTGGATCAGTGGTAAAAAAATCCGTCTTCCAATCCAGGAGACACAGGTTCGATCCCTGATCCGGGAAGATCCCAAGTGCCATGAAGCAACTAAGCCCATGTGTCACACTATTGAGCCTGTGCTCCAGAGTCAGGGAGCTGCCACTTCTGAGCCCAGGTGCCACAACTACTGAAGCCCATGCATCCTAGAGCAGGTGCTCTGCAACAAGACAAGCCATCGTGATGAGAAATCTGCACACAGCAACTAGAGTGCAGCCCTTGCACACCACAACTAGAGAAAAAGCCTTCACAGCAATGAAGACCCAGAACAGCCCAAAATAAATAAATTTTAAAAAATGATAAAAGAAGAAGCCCTGTATTAGAACATCCTGGAGCCAAGAGTTGCAGGTTGCAGCTCTGGCTAACCCCTCTCAGGCAAGCTCCTAGAAGAGGAGGATCTAGAAATCCACAGAATGCCCTGAAAGGGAGCCGACTGGTTACTAGAGCAACACCCACCCTTTGCTTCTTATTCCCCTGTGTCCAGGCTCCTGCACAAAGTGGGAAAGCTAGGGCAGGGGGCCAGACGTTGCTTCAGCTTTAGATTCTCTCTCTCTCTCTCTTTTTTTCCCCCCTGAGATCACTTCCTCTTTTCTCCAGAGGGTGGCGTAAGGGCAAGACTGAGGTCCCTTGGCGGCTGCACTCTGAGGCATCACCGCCCACAGAGGAGCAGCTCTGGCCAATCTGTGGCTAGGGGAGCTGTCAGGAGGAAGCACCATCAAGAGAAATCGGCATTTTTTTCTCCACAGACAGCAGATGACAGCTCTGAAAAGCAGCCCAGAGTTGGAGGCAACTTGTTCAAGTCCCCATTCTATGGGACTTAGAGGCGGAGACCAGCCCACCCAGGAAAAGGGGAAAGCAGCCCAGGGTTGAGGTTTGGTCCTACAGACCTGGACGGAGAGTGGCCATTCCTGCTAAGACAAGCTGGACCACAAAACTTGGAGAACCACCCGGGAGGGGTTCCTTCAGAGAACAATAAAGGTGGGATACTAGAAAGACTCAGTACCAAACCTAAGTTTAAGGTCCAGAGGTTGCACAAGAAGCCAATCAAGGGATTGAAATGCCAGAAGGCTGTAGCCTGGCAGGGCTGGAGGAGAGCAGTCTGCAGAGTAATTCCTGTGATGTGATCTGGGTCATGCAGCTGGCTGCTGAGGATCAGCAGGCATGTCAGCTGGCCTCAGAGGTTTAGCATGAGGGATTTGGGGAACACAAGAAAGCATTTGGTGGTGTCAAAGTTGCTCTGACAGAGGAGGTTCTAGCCAGGACACACCAATAGTGGTTCTGTGTGAATTCAGCATTTGTGAGGTTCAAAGCTTAAAGACTCTTATTTATGTGCTTCATCGGTGCTAGTGGTAAAGAGCTCGCCTGTGATGTGGGAGATGTAAGAGATGTAGGTTCAATCCCTGGGCTGGGAAAATCCCCTGGAGGAGTGTATGGCACCTCACCCCAGTATTCTTGCCTGGAGAGTTTCGTAGACAGAGGAGCCTGGTGGCTATGGTCCACATGGTTGCAAACAGTCATACATGGCTGAAGAGATTTAACATGACAGCATATTTTCTTAAGGAGGCCACATGCACTGTGTGTAACCATGCCAACCCTGAAGCCGCTGTGCCCAGCTTTAAATCCCAGCTTTGCTTGTTACCAGCTGTGTGATCTTGGGCAAGTTGCTTAACCTCTCCGTGCCTCTGCTTCTTTATCTACAAATGGAGATTAAAATATTAATAATACCCATCTCCACAGGTTATGGCCTTCCCTGGTAGCTCAGAAAGTCAAAGAATCTTCCTGCAATGTGGGAGACCTGGGTTCAATCCCTGGGTTGGGAAGATCCCCTGGAAAGAGGACATGGCAACCCACTCCAGTATTCTTGCCTGGGGAATGCCCATGGACAGAGGAGCCTGGTGCACTACAGTCCATGGGGAAGCAAAGAGTCAGACACCACTGAGCAATTAAGCACAGCTCACCACAGGTTACAGTCAGTTAAAATCAGGCAAAGCAGGTAACATGATTATGATAGTGCCTGGCACATAGTATAAGGGCTCCCCTGATGGCTCAGTCGGTAAAGAGTTTTTCTGCAATACAGGAGAGCCGTGTTCAATCCTTGGGTTGGGAAAATCCCCTGCAGAAGGAAATGGCTACCCACTACAGTATTCTTGCCTAGAGAATTCCATGAATAGAGGAGCCCGGTGGGCTACAGTCCATGGGGTCACAAAGAGTCAGACATGACTGAGTGACTAACACTGACACATAGTGTAAATCTGATATATATTAGCTGTCATGATTTCAGCAAATCAAATTATTTATTCTCTCTTACCCTGTTTCCTTATCTGTAGCATGGGAATAATAGTATTACCTAACCTCACAGAAAAAGATCTTCACAACACAGATAATCATGATGGTGTGATCACTCACCTAGAGCCAGATCCTGGAATGTGAAGTCAAGTGGGCCTTAGGAAGCATCACTACAACAAAGCTACTGGAGGTGATGGAATTCCAGCTGAGCTGTTTCAAATACTAAAAGATGATGCTGCAAAAGTGGTGCACTCAATATGTCAGCAAATTTGGAAAACTCAGCAATGGCCACAGGACTGGAAAAGGTCAGTTTTCGTTGCAATCCCAAAGAAAGGCAATGCCAAATAATGCTCAAAGTACTGCAAAATTGCACTCATCTCCCACACTAGTAGAGTAATGCTCAAAATTCTCCAAGCCAGGCTTCAGCAATACGTAAGCCATGAACTTTCAGATGTTCAAGCTGGTTTTAGAAAAGGCAAAAGAACCAGAGATCAAATTGTCAGCATCCACCAACATCAAAAAAGCAAGAGAGTTCCATAAAAACATCTATTTCTGCTTTACTGACTATGCCAAAGCCTTTGACTGTGTGGATCACAATAAACTGTTGAAAATTCTGAAAGAGATGGAAATACCAGACCACCTGACGTGCCTCTTGAGAAATTTGTATGCAAGTCAAGAAACAACAGTTAGAACTGGACATGGAACAACAGACTGGTTCCAAATAGGAAAATGAGGACGTCAAGACTGTATATTGTAACCTGCCTGCTTATTTAACTTATATGCACCAGTGCTTGCCTGGAAAATCCCATGGACAGAGGAGCCTGGTAGGCTCCAGTCCATGTCGGTCGGACACGACTGAGCGCCTTTCACTTTTCACTTTCATGCATTGGAGAAGGAAATGGCAACCCACTCCAGTGTTCTTGCCTGGAGAGTCCCAGAGATGGGGGAGCCTGTGGGCTTCCTCTGTGGGGTCGCACAGAGTCGGACATGACTTAAGCGACTTAGCAGCAGCAGCAGCAGCAGAGTACATCATGAGAAATGCAGGGCTGGATGAAGCACAAGCTGGAATCAAGATGTCCAGGAGAAATATCAATAACCTCATATATGCAGATGACACCACCCTTATGGCAGAAAGCAAATAAGAACTAAAGAGCCTCTTGATGAAAGTGAAAGAGGAGAGTGAAAAAGTTGAGTTGAAGCGCAACATTCAGAAAACTAAGATTATGTCATCTGGTCCCATCACTTCATGGCAAATAGATGTGGAAACAGTGGAAAATAAAGTCAGTGGCTGACTTTATTTTGGGAGGCTCCAAAATCACTGCAGATGGTGATTGCAGCCATAAAATTAAAAGACGCTAACTCTTTGGAAGGAATGTTATGACCAACCTAGACAGCATATTAAAAAGCAGAGACATTACTTTGTCAACAAAGGTCCATCTACCCAAGGCTATAGTTTTTCCAGTAGGTATGTATGGATATGAGAGTTGGACTATAAAGAAGGCTGAGCACAGAAGAATTGATGCTTTTGAACTGTGGTGTTGGAGAAGACTATTGAGAGTCCCTTGGAATTCAAGGACATCCAACCAGTCCATCCTAAAGGAGATCAGTCCTGAGTGTTCATTGGAAGGACTGATGATGGAGCTGAAACTCCAATACTTTGGCCACTTGATGAGAAGAACTGACTCATTGGAAAAGACTGATGCTGGGATAGATTGAGGGCAGGAGGAGAAGGGGATGACAGGATTCGATGGTTGGATGGCATCACCGACTTAATGGACATGAGTTTGGGTAAACTCTGGGAGTTGGTGATGGACAGGGAGGCCTGGCATACTGTGGTTCATGGGGTTACAAACAGACGGATGTGACTGAGCAACTGAACTGAACCTCACAGAGTTATTCTGAGAATTAAATGAGATAATATGTATAAAGTGATGGGCACATATGTAAAGCTCAATCGGTATTAACTCTAATTACTGATCAAACAGGTAGATCTGAAGAGTGCTCTCCAAAGTCAGTACTTGATAAGGAAAAAAAAAATATTGGAAGGCTACCAAAGAATAGCAAGAAGAGATAAGAAAGCCTTCCTCAGCAATCAATGCAAAGAAATAGAGGAAAACAACAGAATGGGAAAGACTAGGGATATCTTCAAGAAAATTAGAGATATCAAGGGAACATTTCATTCAAAGATGGGTTTGATAAAGGACAGAAATGGTATGGACCTAACAGAAGCAGAAGATATTAAGAAGAGGTGGCAAGAATACACAGAAGAACTGTACAAAAAGATCTTCATGACCAAGATAATCATGATGGTGTGATCACTATCTTAGAGCCAGACATCCTGGAATGTGAAGTCAAGTGGGCCTTAGGAAGCATCACTATGAAAAAAGCTAGTGGAGGTGATGGAATTCCAGTTGAGCTATTCTAAATCCTGAAAGATGATGCTGTGAAAGTGCTACACTCAATATGCCAGCAAATTTGGAAAACTCAGCAGTGGCCACAGAACTGGAAAAGGTCAGTTTTCATTCCAATCCCAAAGAAAGGCAATGCCAAAGAATGCTCAAACTATCGCACAATTGCACTCACCTCACACGCTGGTAAAGTAATGCTAAAAATTCTCCAAGCCAGGCTTCGGCAATGAACCATGAACTTCCAGATGTTCAAGCTGGTTTTCGAAAAGGCTGAGGAACCAGAGATCAAATTGCCAACATCCACCAACATCAAAAAAGCAAGAGAGTTCCAGAAAAACATCTATTTCTGCTTTATTGACTATGCCAGAGCCTTTGACTTTGTGGATCACAATAAACTGTGGGAAATTCTGAAAGAGATGGGAATACCAGACCACCTGTTCTGCCTCTTGAGAAATTTGTATGCAAGTCAGGAAGCAACAGTTAGAATTGGACATGGAACAACAGACTGGTTCCATATAGGAAAAGGAGGATGTCAAGGCTATATATTGTAACCCTGCTTATTTAACTTATATGCAGAGTACATCATGAGAAATGCAGGGCTGGAGGAAGCACAAGCTGGAATCAAGATTGCCAGGAGAAATATCACTAACCTCAGGTATGCAAATGATACCACCCTTATGGCAGAAAGTGAAGAGGAAATAAAGAGCCTCTTGATGAAAGTGAAAGAGGAGAGTTGAAAAAGTTGGCTTAAGGCTCAACATTCAGAAAACTAAGATCATGGCATCTGGTCCCATCACTTCATGGCAAATAGATGGGGAAATAGTGGAAACAGTGTCAGACGTTACATTTTTGGTCTCCAAAATCACTGTAGATGGTGATTGCAGCCAGGAAATTAAAATAAGCTTACTCCTTGGAAGGAAAGTTATGTCCAACCTAGATAGAATATTCAAAAGCAGAGACATTACTTTGCCAACAAAGGTTCCTCTAGTCAAGGCTATGATTTTTCCAGTGGTCATGAATGGATGTGAGAGTTGGACTATGAAGAAGACTGAGCACTGAAAAATTGATGCTTTTGAACGGTGGTGTTGGAGAAGACTCTTGAGAGTCCCCTGGACTGCAAGGAGATCCAACCAGTCCATTCTGAAGGAGATCAGCCCTGGGATTACTTTGGAAGGAATGATGCTAAAGCTGGAACTCCAGTACTTTGGCCACCTCATGTGAAGAGTTGACTCATTGGAAGAGACTCTGCTGGTGGGAGGGATTGGGGGCAGGAGGAGGAGGGGACGACAGAGGATGAGATGGCTGATGGCATCACTGACTCGATGGACATGAGTCTGAGTGAACTCTGGAAGATGGTGATGGACAGGGAGGCCTGGCGTGCTGTGGTTCATGGGGTCGCAAAGAGTCGGACATGACTGAACGACTGAACTGAACTGACCTTATCATGAGATATTATTAATGGTGGTGTCCTTTAGAGAGAATGAGTAGAAATCAAGGTGGGAAGTAAGAAAGAAGTCCCTAAAATTAATTTTCTGCTCTTTTGAACTTCTTGTATTTTATTTTACCATCTGAAATTTCAAAATTCAAGAAATATTAATGGGTTATCAGTAATTATGGACCATCTCTGATAAGTTCATACATTTTTGTATTAAGAGGGTAAAGTCCAATATCCTGTGTTATTCCATTGGAAAAGAATATTTGAAAGAATATACACTTATATGTGTGTATAACTGAGTCATTTTTCTGTACAGCAGAAATTAACACAGCATTATAAGTCAACTATACTTCAATAAAATTTTTTCAAACAGAGGACACTTCCCTGGTGCTACAGTGGATAAAAATCTGCCTGCCAATGCAGGGGACACAGGTTCAGTCCCTGATCCAGGAAGATTCCACATGCCACAGAGCAACTAAAGCCCACGTACCACAACTACTGAGCTTGCATGACACAACTACTGAAGCCTGTGTGCCTACCGCCTGTGCTCCACAATGGGTGAAGCCACCACAATGAGAAGCCCACACACAGCAAAGGGGAGTAGCCCCTGCTCGCTGCAACTAGAGAAAGCCTGCATTGCAGCAATGATCCAGCATAGCCCCAAATAAGTTTTTTTTTTTTTTTAGGGAAAAGTCCATGAGTCGGGGCCTTTGGATAGTTTGTATTTCTGAAGACTCTGAGACACAGCTCCGTTCTGGTGAACAGTGATGTATTGACCAGGCTGAAGACATCAGAGTGCAGTGTGCAAGGGAAAATGTGTCTAGTCTTTGTGTAGATGTCCATGATGACCACTGTTTTGTGACCTGGGAATGGTGTTAATCTGTTAGAATGTCCAAGATAGTAAATCTAAACTTATGAGCCGTGGACCAGCTGTAGCAAAATCCCCTGGAGGGGGTTGTTGAACCCTAAGCAGGACCCTCTGGATCTGAACGTCTGTGAGTTTGGCCCTGGGATCTATATTTACCACTAGCACTCCAGGCCATTCAGAGGTGCAGTAATTCATGAGGCCCACTGATTTGAAGGTTAAAAGCAGAAGTTCTTGCTTTAGACAGAGCTGAGCTCAACTCTGGTTCAGTTCTTCTGAGCTGCTTTGAAGCCCCCACCTCTAAAATGCGTCATTGTCAACTTGTTTCTTGGGTTCCTGGACTCCCCTGTTACATAGCCCTGTGCCAAATGCACATCCCCCCCGCTTCCCAACCATCTGGGCAGAGGAAAGCCTCCTCCTCATGAAGAGCTGCCCCCTGCTCCTCCTTACTGCAGATCAGACCAGATCAGATCAGATCAGTCACTCAGTCGTGTCCAACTCATTGCGACCCCATGAACTGCAGCACGCCAGGCCTGCCTGTCCATCACCAGCTCCTGGAGGTCACTCAGACTTGCATCCATCGAGTCAGTTATGCCATCCAGCAATCTCATCCTCTGTCGTCCCCTTCTCCTCCTGCCCTCAATCCGTCCCAGCATCAGAGTCTTCTCCAATGAGTCAACTCTTTGCATGAGGTGGCCAAAATACTGGAGTTTCAGCTTTAGCATCATTCCTTCCAAAGAAATCCCAGGGCTGATCTCCTTCAGAATGGACTGGTTGGATCTCCTTGCAGTCCAAGGGACTCTCAAGAGTCTTCTCCAACACCACAGTTTAAAAGCATCAATTCTTCGGCGCTCAGCCTTCTTCACAGTCCAGCTCTCACATCCACACATGACCACAGGAAGGACCATAGCCTTGACTAGGCGAACCTTTGTTGGCAAAGTAATGTCTCTGCTTTTAAATATGCTATCTAGGTTGGTTATAACTTTCCTTCCAAGGAGTAAGCGCCTTTTAATTTCATGGCTGCAGTCACCATCTGCAGTGATTTTGGAGCCCAGAAAAATAAATTCTGACACTGTTTCCACTGTTTCTCCATCTATTTCCCATGTAGTGATGGGACCAGATGCCATGATCTTCGTTTTCTGAATGTTGAGCTTTAAGCCAACTTTTTCACTCTCCACTTTCACTCTCATCAAGAGGCTTTTTAGCCCCTCTTCACTTTCTGCCATAAGGGTGGTGTCATCTGCATATCTGAGGTTATTAATATTTCTCCCAGCAATCTTGATTCCAACTTGTGTTTCTTCCAGTCCAGCATTTCTCATGATGTACTCTGCACATAAGTTAAATAAACATGGTGAAATATGCTGCCTTGACGCACTCCTTTTCTTTTTTGACCCCCGTTTGTTCTCTTTCCCCTCTTTCACTTTCTTTCCTCCTCACTCCTTACTGAATATCAAAGAGGCAGGTCAAGTGGTCTGGTAGTTCCTCCACCATCCCAATATTTTTACACTTATTTTTATTTAATAAGCACAAAGACAGTGTATAATAAGTAAAAAAAAAAGAATTTTTTGTTTTTTTTTTCTTTTTCTTTTTTCCCGTTGATGTTGGGTATTTGATTTTTTCTTTCTCTCCCCTTTTTTAATTCAACCTGCAAAAACAAAAAAAATAAGTTCTCACATAATACAGTGGGGTGGGGTGGGGTAGATTTTTGATTAATATTTTTAGCGTGTGGGATGAGGGGAGTTTGTGTGTGGTTTGTTGATTCTTTTTTGCGCTCTTTCTTTTTTTGGGTGTGGTGAAAAAAACCCTTTCCCACTGTTTGGGCCCCCCTGTGATTTATAAAATTGTGTACATATATTGTACTTTTCTCACTCACACCCTTTTCTATTTGTGTAATAGATACCCCCAAATCAAATCCCCCCCCCCCTCTATTTTTGTGTTTTTTTTTTTTTTTTTTTTTTTTTTTTTTTTTGGCTTATAATCACATTTATTTTATTTTTTTTTTTTTTTACAATATTGTATTACTTTTACTATACATCGAGATGGATCCACCACCAGAATACCCGTGCTCCCCATCCTGAACCCTCCTCCCTCCCCCTCCCACACCATCCCTCCAGGTCATCCCAGTGCTCCAGTCCCAGGCATCTGTTATCCGGCATCGTACCTGGACTGACTCGTTTCAGATATGATATTATACATATTTCAATGCTATTCTCCCCAATCGTCCCACCCTCTCCCAGTCCCAGAGTCCAAAAGTCTGTTCTATACATCAGTGTCTCTTTTGCTGTCTCATAAGCAGGGTGATTGTTACCATCTTTCTAAATTCCATATATATGCGTTAGTATACTGTATTTGTGTTTTTCTTTCTGGCTTACTTCACTCTGTATGATAGGCTCCAGTTCCATCCACCTCAATAGAACTGATTCAAATGTATTCTTTTTAATGGCTGAGTAATACTCCATCGTGTATATGTACCACAGCTTGCTTATCCATTCATCTGTGGATGGGCATCTAGGTTGCTTCCACGTCCTGGCTATTGTAAACAGTGCTGCTATGAACATTGGGGTACACGTGCCTCTTTCAATTCTGGTTTTCTCAGTGTGTATGCCCAGCAGTGGGATTGCTGGGTCATAAGGCAGTTCTATTCCCAGTTTTTTGAGGAATCTCCATACTGTTCTCCATAATGGCTGTACTAGTTTCCTCCCCCCCAACAACAAAAGAAGAACCCTTCTCCCCCCCCCCTCCCCACTATATATTGTTTGTTGATTTTTGTAGCGCCCCCAATGAGAGGGGCGTAAAGGGATATCATAGTGGGGTTTTTTTTTGCTTTTCTGAGAAAAAGGGGGGTTGTGGATCTTTTTATTTGTTTGTTTGCCATCTGTATGTCTTCGCTTTCTAAGGCCCACTTGACTTCACATTCCAGGATGTCTGGCTCTAGGTCAGTGATCACACCATCATGATTATCTGGGTCGTGAAACTCTTTTTTGTACAGTTCTTCTGTGTATTCTTGCCACCTCTTCTTAATATCTTCTGCTTCTGTTAGGTCCATACTATTTCTTCGTCCTTTATCGAGCCCATCTTTGCATGAAATGTTCCTTTCGTATCTCTGATTTTCTTGAAGAGATCCCTAGTCTTTCCCATTCTGTTGTTTTCCTCTATTTCTTTGCATTGATCGTTGAAGAAGGCTTTCTTATCTCTTCTTGCTATTCTTTGAATCTCTACATTCAAATGTTTTTATTTTTCTTTTTCTCCTTTGCTTTTCGCTTCTCTTTCTTTTCACAGCTATTTGTAAGGCCTCCCCAGACAGCCATTTTGCTTTTTTGCATTTCTTTTCCGTGGGGATGGTCTTGATCCCTGTCTCCAATGCAATGTCATGAACCTCATTCCATAGTTCATCAGACACTCTATCAGATCTAGGCCCTTAAATCTATTTCTCACCTCCACTGTATAATCATAAGGGATTTGATTTAGGTCATACCTGAATGGTCTAGTGGTTTTCCCTACTTTCTTCAATTTAAGTCTGAATTTGGCAATAAGGAGTTCATGATCTGAGCCACAGTCAGCTTCTTGTCTTGTTTTTGCTGATTGTATAGAGCTTCTCCATCTTTGGCTGCAAAGAATATAATCGATCTGATTTTGGTGTTGACCATCTGGTGATGTCCATGTATAGAGTCTTCTCTTGTGTTGTTGGAAGAGGGTATTTGCTATGACCAGTGCATTTTCTCGGCAAAACTCTATTAGTCTTTGCCCTGCTTCATTCCGTATTCCAAGGCCAAATTTGCCTGTTACTCCAGGTGTTTCTTGACTTCCTACTTTTGCATTCCAGTCCCCTAGAATGAAAACGACATCTTTTTTGGGTGTTAGTTCTAAAAGGTCTTGTAGGTCTTCATAGAACCGTTCAACTTCAGCTTCTTTGGCGTTACTGGTTGGGGCATAGACTTGGATTACTGTGACATTGAATGATTTGCCTTGTAAACGAACAGAGATCATTCTGTCGTTTTTGAGATTGCATCCAAGTACTGCATTTCGGACTCTTTTGTTGACCATGATGGCCACTCCATTTCTTCTGAGGGATTCCTGCCCACAGTAGTAGATATAATGGTCCTCTGAGTTAAATTCACCCATTCCAGTCCATTTTAGTTCGCTGATTCCTAGAATGTGGACATTCACTCTGGCCATCTCTTGTTTAACTACTTCCAATTTGCCTTGATTCATGGACCTGACATTCCAGGTTCCTATGCAGTATTGCTCTTTATAGCATCAGACTTTGCTTCTATCACCAGACACATCCACAGCTGGGTATTCTTTTTGCTTTGGCTCCATCCCTTCATTCTTTCTGGAGTTATTTCTCCACTGATCTCCAGTAGCATATTGGGCCCCTACTGACCTGGGGGAGTTTCTCTTTCAGTATCCTATCATTTTGCCTTTTAATGCTCTTCATGGGGTTCTCAAGGCAAGAATACTGAAGTGGTTTGCCATTCCCTTCTCCAGCGGACCACACCCTGTCAGATCTCTCCACCATGCCCCGCCCATCCTGGGTTGCCCCACGGGCATGGCTTAATTTCATTGAGTTAGACAAAGCTGTGGTCCTGGTGTGATCAGATTGACTAGTTTTCTGTGAGAATGGTTTCAGTGTATTTGCCCTCTGATGCCCTCTTTCAAGACCTACTCTCTTACTTGAATTTCTCTTACCTTGGACGAGGGGTCTCTCCTCACCACCGCCCTTCCTGACCTTGGAGAAGGGGTATCTCTTCACTGCCACCCTTCCTGACCTCGGTCGTGGGGTAGCTCTTCTCGGCCGTGCTTAGTGCGTTGGTCCTCACTGCCGTCCTTACTGCACATGTGCCATTAGCATGTGGGCAGCCATTTTGTCTCCTTTCCTCCCCAGGCTCCTGTCATGAAATGGCTACCAATCCTCCTCATCAAACACATTTTTTACAGTGGCTGGAATTCACTATTGTGTCTAGTCAAGGGGCTAATAGTGTTTACTCGGCTATTGCTTTCTCCAGCTCATGCTCTGTTAGCAAGCTACTCGAGTGCACGCATACACCCAGGTGAAAACACCTCTCTAGTTCTCAGGGTGTAGGGTGGATAACAGTAGTGCTTAGTTAATGAGATTCTTGTGATTGTTACATGAAATAATGTATAGAAAATGCTCAGCACCATCCTTAGCTTCTATTAGCAGATCATGTCTGGGGACCCCTTTTCTGGTAGGGGTGTGGTCTTTTATTATCTCCCTAGTTGACTTCTCTCTCTGGGCCTCAGTCTCCACATCCCTCGTGCCATGGGGGGAAGTCAGGTGCATGATCTCTGAGGTTCCTCTTCATCCCGGCTCTTAGAATTGTCTATGAGGGGTGATCCAAAAGACACCTAGGGATTGATTGACCCTAGGGAAGCCTCTGAGGTCAGTGTCAGGCAATAGATGCTTCAGAGTAGGGTCTTTAAGGATGAATAGGAGTTGGCCTTTCTATACTGCTATCAGAGCAGTTCCTTGCCCAAGTGACTAAAAGTTGGCAGGACTTTCCCTGGCATTGAAGCTACTGACATCCTCCCCCCACTACCTCTGCCTACACAGTGGCCCTTATTCTTGAGAGGAGTTATCTCAAACGCCTTTTTCATGCAAACTCTCACTAGTAATGTGTACATCCCTTCTCTTTACATCTTCTGGTTGTGCCCCATCAGTCTGGTTAACTGGTAACAGGATAAACCGATGGCTTTCAACTTGACTGTACATCAGAACCACTTGAGGACTTGTTCAACACATGGATCCTTGGGTTATACCATAGGACTTACTCAACCAGTATCTCAAGGGGTAAATTCTGAGATCACAAATACCAAGCATCACAAAGTGTAGTCGGTCCATAGATCACCTGCATCAGAACCATCTAGAGTGTTTGCTTAAAATTGAGATTCCTGGTTGGGTCCCAGACCTATTGAATCCAGTTCTCAGGCTTAGGGATGATTATATGAAGGTTGGACTAGAGCAGCGGTTCTCAAAGTGTGTCCCTCGACACCCCAGCCACAACATATCACCTGGGGACTTGTTAGAAATGCACATACTGAGGTCTTAGTCCAGACCTACTGAATCAGAAACTTTGGAGGTGGATATCAACAATGAGTGTTTTCACAAGAACTCCATGTGATTCGGATGCAGGCTCCAGGTTGAGAGCCACCATGCTGAGGTGTCACCACCTCCACATCCCATCCCTTCAAGGCCACATCATAATGACTCTGAGCTCTCACCAGTGGCCACTGGGCTTGTGCTCTGTGTGTGCTCAGTGACCAACTCTTTGTGACCCCATGGACTGTAGCTTTCCAGTCTCTTCTGTCCATGGAATTCTCCAGGCAAGAATACTGGAGTGGCTTGCCATTTCCTCCTGCAGGGGATCTTCCCGCCCTAGGGAGTGAACCTGATTCTTCTATGTCTCTGCATTGCAGGGAGATTCTTTACCTGCTGAGCCACTGGGGACTTCCTGGCCACTGGACGTAGTGGTCAGTTATTTCTACCTCCAGATGAAAGTCCAGCAAAGTTAGACTCAAAACATCTTCTGGGAGGATCCCTCTTAGAGATTCTCTTTAGACAGAAAGGTCAATATGGCATAGAGTCATCGTTGAGGTGAGACAAGATGTGCAAGGAGTGTGGAGGTGAATAGCTTCAGACATAGCTGCAGTCAGAGAAAGCCTCATGTCTTCTTCTAGAGATCATGCAGAGGGGTGTCTAAACTGAGAATATGGACAAGACTCCAAGTCGGCTATGAAATACCTTATAGCCCTAAAGAATCTGTTATTCCTTTGCTGATTTTGAGATCTTGCTATTTTTACATCTGAAGATGCCATGTCCAGCCTCAACCAAACATAGCTGAAGAATTCATCTTCTTTATTTTCGAATATGCATTTTAGAAAATATTTCATAAGTATTCATTTTATACATTAATTCTACTCTCTATATGGCAAGAACTATACTAAAGGCTTTGCATAGATTATCACATTGAAATTCTTACATCAGCCCTATGAGTCATGCAAGAAATTGAGGCTCAGGGCATATTAGCCAAGGTCACACTGCTACTAAGTGGCAGAACTGAGATCTGAGAATGGGTTTGTCCTGTCTGTTGTTGACAGGAAAGGTCCAGACTGAAGATACAAAGTTGAAATTCAACAGTGTAAGCAATGGAAGTAGAAACTAATATAATGGATCGCTTCCCCAAGAGTATGAGTGTAATTATGCCATATTTTCTCCCATGTGTTTGGTGGCCCTTCTGAAGTCACTGAGTTCAGTTCAGTTGAGTCGCTCAGGCATGTCTGATTCTTTGTGACCCAAAACCCTGCAGCACGCCAGGCCTCGCTGTCCACCACCAACTGCTGGAGTTTACTCGACTCATGTCCATTGAGTCAGTGATGCCATCCAACCATCTCATCCTCTGTCGTCCCTTTCTCCTCCCACCTTCAATCTTTCCCAGCATCAGGGTCTTTTCTAATGAGTCAGTTCTTCGCATCAAGTGGCAAAAATTATTTGAGCTTCAGCTTCAACATCAGCCTTTCCAATGAATGTTCAATGAATGAATATTCAGGACTGATTTTCTTTAGGATGGACTGGTTGGATCTCCTTGCAGTCCAAGGGACTCTCAAGAGTCTTCTCCAACACCACAGTTCACAAAGTATCAATTCTTTGGTGCTCAGCTTTCTTCACAGTCCAACTCTCACATCCATACATGACTATTGGAAAAACCATAGCTTTGACTAGATGGACCTTTGTTGGAAAACTAACATCTCTTCTTTTTCATATGCTGTCTATTTTTCATAACGTCTTCCAAGGAGCAAGCGTCTTTTAATTTCGTGGCTGCAGTCACCATCTGCACTGTCTTTGCAGCCCCCCACAATAAAGTTTGACACTTTTTACACTGTTTTCCCATCTATTTCATGAAGGGATGGGACTGGATGCCATGATCTTAGTTTTCTGAATGTTGAGTTTTAAGGCCACCTTATCACTCTCTTCTTTCACTTTCATCAAGAGGCTCTTTAGTTCTTTGCTTTCTGCCATAAGGTTGGTGTCATCCGCATGTGTGAGGTTATTGATATTTCTCCTGGCAATCTTGATTCCAGCTAGTGCTTCATCCAGCCTAGTGTTTCTCATGATGTACTATGCATATAAGTTAAATAAGCAGGGTGACAATATACAACCTTGATGTACTCCTTTTCCTATTTGGAACCAGTCTGTTGTTCCATGTCCAGTTCTAACTGTTGCTTCCTGACATGCAGACGTGCTTCTCAAGAGGCAGGTCAGGTGGTCTGGTATTCTCATCTCTTGAAGAATTTTCCACAGTTTGTTGTGATCCACACAGTCAAAGACTTTGGCAAGGTCAATTAAAGAGAAGTAGAGATTTTTCTGGAACTCTCTTGGTTTTTCAATGATCCAACAGATGTTGGCAGTTTGATCTCTGGTTCCTCTGCCTTTTCTAAATCCAGCTTGAACATTTGGAAGTTCACCATTCACATGATGTTGAAGCCTGGCTTGGAGAATTTTGAACATTATTCTACTAGCGTGTGAGATGAGTGCAATTGTGCGGTAGTTTTAGCATTCTTTGGTATTGCCTTTTTTTGGGATTGGAATGAAAACTAGCCTTTTCCAGTCTTGTGGCCACTGCTGAGTTTTCCAAATTTGGTGACATATTGAGTGCAGCACTTTCACAGCATCATCTTTCAGGATTTGAAATAGCTAAACTGGAATTCCATCACCTCCACTAGCTTTGTTAGTAGAGATGCTTCCTAAGGCCCACTTGCCCACTTGACTTCACATTCCAGGATGTCTGGCTCTAGGTGAGTGATCACACCATCATGATTATCTGGTTCATTAAGATCTTTTTTATATAGTTCTCAGTATTCTTGCTACCTCATCTTAATATCTTCTGCTTCTGTTAGGTCCATACCATATCTGTCTTTTTATTGTGCGCATCTTTGCAGGAAATGTTCCCTTGGTATCTCTGATTTTCTTAAAGAGTCTTTCCCATTCTATTGTTTTTCTCTATTTCTTTGCATTGACCACTGAGGAAGGCTTTCTTAAATCTCCTTGCTCTTCTTTGGAACTCTGTATTCAAATGGGTATATCTTTCTTTTTCTCCTTTGCCTTTCACTTCTCTTCTTTTCACAGCTATTTGTAAGGCCTCCTCAGACAACCATTTTGCCTTTCTTTTTCTTGGGATGGTCCTGATACCTGCCTCCTGTACAATGTCACAAACCTCTGTCCATAGTTCTTCAGGCACTCTGTCTATCAGATTTAATCCCTTGAATCTATTTCTCACTTTCACTGTATACTTATTAGGGGTTTGATTTAGATCATACCTGAATGGTCTAGTGGTTTCCCTTACTTTCTTCAATTTAAGTCTGAATTTGGCAATAAGGAGTTCATTATCTGAGCCATAGTCAGCTCCTGGTCTTGTTTTTGTTGACTGTATAGAGCTTCTCCACCTTTGGCTGCAAAGAATATAATCAATCTGATTTTGGTATTGACCATATGGTGATGACCATGTGTAGAATCTTCTCTTGTGTTTTTGAAAGAGGGTGTTTGCTATGACCAATGTGTTCTCTTGGCAGAACTCTATTAGACTTTGCCCTGCTTCATTCTGTACTCCGAGGCCAAATTTGCCTGTTACTCAAGGTGTTTCTTGACTTCTTACTTTTGCATTCCAGTCCCCTAAAATGAAAAAAACATTTCTTTGGGGGGTGTTAGTTCTAGAAGGTTTTTTAGGCCTTCATAGAACCATTCAACTTCAGCTTCTTCAGCATTACTGTTCGGGGAATGGACTTGGACTACTCTCATATTGGATGGTTTACCTTGGAAATGAACAGAGATCATCTGTCGTTTTTGAGATTGCATCCAAGTACTGCATTTTGGACTCTTTTGCTTGCTATGATGGCTACTCCATTTCTTTTAAGGGGTTCTTGCCCACAGTAGTACATATAATGGTCATCTGAGTGAAATCCACCCATTTCAGTCCATTTTAGTTCACTGATTCCTAAAATGTCGATGTTCACTCTTGCCATCTCCTGTTTGATCACTTCCAATTTGCCTTGATTCGTGGACCTAACATTCCGCGTTCCTATGCAATATTGCTCTTTACAGCATTGGACTTTGCTTCCATCACCAGTCACATCCACAACTAGGTGTTGTTGTTTCTTTGGCTCCATCTCTTCATTCTTTCTGGAGTTATTTCTCCACTGATCTCTAGTAGCATATTGGGCACCTGGGGAGTTCAACTTTCAGTGTCCTATCTTTTTGCCTTTTCATACTGTTCATGTGGTTCTCATGGCAAGAATACTGAAGTGGTTTGCCATTCCCTTCTCCAGTGGACCATGTTTTATCAATATATTCCTGAAGAAACCAATCCATTTCAGTTTCATGGATGATGCCATTCATAAGGTGTGCATACATCATTGGGATATTGCCTATTTCAAAGGGAATAATGAAATAATTTAATTACCTGTAAGAAAGTCTGAAATTCTGCTTTTATTCATTTCCTCTTTCTTTTAGATGGTATTGTATGCTCCCCACTAGATTTAAGATTATGAATACCCAATCCATTAAGTTGATCTGAAACTCTAATGCACAGCAAAAAAAGGTTGTAATCCTCTGTTATCATTGTTTTGATAGTCTAAGCATTCTGACATATCTTCAACTTTATTTTCTTCTTTTTCATAAAAGTACTAGGATCTGGGGAGGGTAGGTTAGAGAGCCACATTCAGAGGTTTACTTTAAACATTGAGAGACCTATGGTTTCTTGAATGCTATACTGCCTAAGAAAGGCTTGGAAACTATAAATCAGAAAGGTATATGCACCCCAATGTTCATAGAAGTACTATTTGCAATAGTCAAGACACGGAAGCAACCTAGATGTCCATCAACAGAGGAATGTATAAAGAAGCTGTGGTACATATATATAATGTAGTACAACTTAATAATAAAAAAATAAGAGAACTGTGCCCTTTGCAGAGGTGTGGATGGACCTAGAGACTATCATACAGAGTGAAGTAAGTGAGAAAGAGAAACAAAAATGTATATTTACACATATATGTGGATTCTAGAAAAATGGTACAGATGAACTTATTTGTAAAACAGAAATAGAGATACAGCCATAAAAAATGTATGGATACCAAGGGGATAAAAGGGTGGAATGGATTGGGAAATTAGGATTGCCATACATATACTACTATGTATAAAATTAGAACCTACTGTATAGCACAGTGAACTTTATTCAGTTCTCTGTGGCTACCTACATGGGAAGGAAATCCACAAAAGTGGGGATATATGTATATGCACAACTGATTGACTTTTCTGTAGAGTAGAAACTCACACAACGTTGTAAAGCAACTATACTCCAATAAAAATTAATTAAAAAACAAATAAATGTGACTTCTGTGGATAAAATGGCTGGGTATAGTATCTTATCTCCAGACAGAGGGAAGTGCCATCATGACAAGCAGAGGACACTTCCATCCTCACCCTGAGGCAGTCAGGAACATAAAAGGCCAAAGCAGACAATTCAAACATATGGAGTGCAATGTAGGAGGTCAAGCTAAGGAAACCAAGTATGGATTTCAATCACAAGGGGTAAGAACAGAATCCAAATCAGGAAATAGTGTCCAAAGTCAGAATGGTACAACTTGAACCAAATATAATGTCCAACCCAGGTCCGCCAGGTATCACCACCTAGGTCTGTCACATCTTCTCTCCAGCCGTTAGCCATCTGGGAAAGAATACTAGACCCAGTGGTAAATGTACAGTATGGAATAAAAAGTATAAAAACTCACCATCCATTCCAGCAGTGTATGGGAACTCATTAAGTTCTTCCACTGGAGCACACACCAAGACTTGCTTTCGACAGTTGTTTGTTAACAAGGTTTGTTAACAAGTGAGGGTTGAAAAATGCAAATCACAACGAGGTTATCTAATGATGTCCAAGGATCACTGAATGTCTTCGCTAGACAAGAAAGGACCAAGAACCTTCCATTATTCAATGTATTTATACTCCCACCTTGTCTATCTCTTGAAACTATGTAAGTAAACACAAATAATACACTTTGTTAAGGACTTTGATAAAGAATGCCGATATGAGGTTCTGAAGATTGGGATGAGGTAGACCCAGAGGAGGAAGTCATCACTTCTTTGGGAAGACAACAGCTTCACTGAGTCTTGGCCTGAGTTTTGAAAACCAAATGTGTCCTACAAGTGAAAGCATTAGTTGTTCAGTAGTGTACAACTTTTTGTGACACTATAAACTGTAGCCTGCCGGGCTCCTCTGTCCATGGAATTCTCCAGTCAAGAATACTGGATTGGGTTGCCATGCCCTCCTCCAAGGGAGGAGGGATCAAATCTTGTATCCAAGGATCTAACCTGGGTCTCCTGCGGTGCAGGCAGATTCTTTACCATCTGAGCCACCAGGGAAGCAATATGATGAGATGGTATGGCATATGAGGGGAGCTGTGAGGAACTTAGCAGGGTTTGAAGGGCTGGAGATTGAGTTCAAGCCACAGGGCAACATTTTTGAACTGCAGCTTATAACCCATTTCTATTTTGTGAGGTTGATTTGGTGAGTCATGAACAACATCTTATTAAATGATATGGACTATAGTAGAATAGAAAATATAATGTATTGCCTGCAGTAAAGGTAAAAATTCTTTAATTTGAAAAATGTGAAAAAAAATAAAGAATGTGAAAAAAATTTATTATTTATATGCATATTTATAGCAGTGGGTATTAGGCTACAACATAAAATGTATTTTGTACTGTGGGTCACAGTCAAAAAGCTTTGAAATCCACTGTCACAAAGGTACTTGTCAATCTTGGTGACATGTTTGGACATTTTTCCTGTAGGCCATGGCAACCTCTTGAAGGATTTTAAGCAAGGTAATGACATGATCCAATTTGTGTTTCATCAGAAAATTTAACCACCTTAGATCAAATTAACCATAGAAAAGGTGTTAGAATCCAATTAAGTACATATTGATAGCTGATCTTTTCAAAATTAAATGTTCAGGCTAATTTAATCTGTGTATCATAAGGAAGACACTTCAAATTTGTACACATTCCTTTATTTGAAAAATATGTTTGGAGGCATATCATGTGTCAGGCACTGTGCTAGACACGGAGGATACAACATAATCATGAACAAATAGCACAGGGAGCCCAGCCTGGCACTCTGTGATGACCTAGGAGGGTAGGATGGTGAGATGGGAAGGAGGAGGCCCAAGAGTGAGGATGTATGTGCTATGTTAAGCCACTTCCGTCGTGTCCGACTCTGTGTGACCCCATAGACGACAGCCCACCAGGCTCCCCCATCCCTGGGATTCTCCAGGCAAGAACACTGGAGTGGGTTGCCATTTCCTTCTCCAATGCATGAAGGTTAAAAGTGAAAGGGAAGTTGCTCAGTTGTGTCTGACTCTTAGCGACCCCATGGACTGCAGCCCACCACACTCCTCCATCCATGGGATTTTCCAGGCAGGACTACTGGAGTGGGGTGCCATTGCCTTCTCTGAGGATATATGTATGTATGTATGTGTGTGTGTATATATATATATATATATATATATATATATATATATAGTTAGACAAGGCTGCGGTCCTGGTGTGATTAGATTGACTAGATTTCTGTGAGTATGGTCCCAGTGTATTTGCCCTCTGATGCCCTCTTGCAAGACCTACCGTTTTACTTGGGTTTCTCTTACCTTGGGCATGGGGTATCTCTTCCCGGCTGCTCCAGCAAAGCACAGCCATCACACCTTACCTTGGACGAGGGGTCTCTCCTCACTGCCGCCCTTCCTGACCTCGGTCATGGGGTAGCTTACCAGACCACCTGATCTGCCTCTTGAGAAATCTGTATGCAGGTCAGGAAGCAACAATTAGAACTGGTCATGGAACAACAGACTGGTTCCAAATAGGAAAAGGAGTACATCAAGGCTGTATATTGTCACCATGTTTGTTTAACTTATATGCAGAGTACATCATGAGAAATGCTGGACTGGAAGAAACACAAGTTGGAATCAAGATTGCTGGAAGAAATATCAATAACCTCAGATATGTGGATGACATCACCCTTATGGCAGAAAGTGAAGAAGAACTCAAAAGCCTCTTGATGAAAGTGAAAGTGGAGAGTGAAAAGGTTGGCTTAAAGCTCAACATTCAGAAAACGAAGATCATGGCATCTGGTCCCATCACTACATGGGAAAGAGATGGGGAAACAGTGGAAAAAGTGTCAGACTTTATTTTTCTGGGCTCCAAAATCACTGCAGATGGTGACTGAAATTAAAAGATGCTTACTCCTTGGAAGGAAAGTTATGACCAACCTAGATAGCATATTCAAAAGCAGAGACATCACTTTGCCAACAAAGATTCGTCTAGTGAAGGCTATGGTCTTTCCTGTGGTCATGTATGGATGTGAGAGCTGGACTGTGAAGAAGGCTGAGCACCGAAGAATTGATGCTTTTGAACTGTGGTGTTGGAGAAGACTCTTGAAGAGTCCCTTGGACTGCAAGGAGATCCAACCAGTCCATTCTGGAGGAGATCAGCCCTGGGATTTCTTTGGAAGGAATGATGCTAAAGCTGAAACTCCAGTATTTTGGCCACCTCATGCGAAGAGTTGACTCATTGGAGAAGACTCTGATGCTGGGAGGGGATTGGGGGCAGGAGGAGAAGGGGACGACAGAGGATGAGATGGCTGGATGGTATCACTGACTCGATGAACATGAGTCTGAGTGACCTCCGGGAGTTGGTAATGGACAGGGAGGCCTGGCGTGCTGCAGTTCATGGGGTCGCAAAGAGTCGGACACGACTGAGCGACTGATCTGATCTGATCTGATATATATATATATATATATATAAAATTATGACTGATTCTCATTGTTGTATGGCAGAAACCAACACAACATTGTAAAGCAATTTTCCTCCAATTAAAAATAAATTTTAAAAAATCAGCACCATCTCCTCCTTCATGGACTTCAGGCTAGTGAAAGAGACAGGAAATAAACAAAATCTGAATGAATGTGGTAAGTGCTGCAGGGAGAAGTTAAGGATGCTATGAGAGAAGAGTAGAGTAGATATGGAAAAGAATAGTGATTTAAGCCACCCAGTCACAAATGGGCTCTCTGAGGAAGTAATCTTTAAGCTGAGCCCTTAAGGATGAGTAGGAGTGAAGCATGGGGGAAAAGAGGGTCTCAGGAAGAGGACACCTAGTGCAAAGGCCTGGAGGCAAGAAAAGAGCTGGGCATGTCTAAAACAAAAAGGAGACCATTGTGGCTGGAGTACAATGATCAAAGAGAAAGAGTAGCACTGGATGAGACAGGAGATACAAGGAGGGCCAGGGGAGGCCATTGTGTGAGGTTTGAAGCAGGGGAAAGGCCGGATAAAACCCAGAAGGACTGGCTTGCATTCAGACACTTGACAGGGCCTTTGGCATAGGCATGCTGGGAGAAGTTAAAGGGATCGATGTGTAAAGAGCACCACTTTTTCTCTACAGGCTTCTGTTGCAGGTGGAATGAGCCATCGCTCCCTCAGAATTTGCCTAGTGGAAAGCTTTAAACTTCTTGGGAAGATCTAGAGATTAGAATGTACCTCTGCCAACTATAAAGTCATGCTGTGTACTGCACAATGCCAGGGGCACCATTTAGCACTTTCCTATAGCTTTTCTTGAACCCAGCACCTTTTGCTTAATAAACACCTTCTCGACTCAGATTGTTGACCCTTTGTCCACTTGCTAGCAGCAGAGCAATACTCAGTGGATATGTATAGAGGAGGTTTGCTTGAACTAGAAGAACCTGGACTTGACCACCTCTGTCACCTCAGTCCCAAATGGTAACCCTCCAGATTCTAAAATAATTGAGTAGAGAATAATTGAGTAGAGAATTTGAATGGCATAGTCCATTCAAATGTCCCTCCTTGTGTTTGGTACTATTTGGCATTCTTCTTCTACCAATGTTGTATAAGGTGACAGTTGTTTTTTGTTTTTTTTTCAGAGCAGTTCCTAGCTCCTATAAGGATTATCTGCCTCCAGTGAAAGTGGAATAGTAGCAGTGGAAACTGGTTATTAAAAAAGCGTGTTTTGAGGGATGAGCTACAGTGATCTGAGTACATCTCTGTTGTGGTGATTTAAATAAACATTTCTCCAAAAAAAAGATAAACAATGGCCAAGAAACAGATGAAAAGATGCTCAGTAGCTTTAGTCATTAGGGAATTGCAAGTCCCTGGCATCTGGTCCCATCACTACATAGGAAATAGATGGAGAAACAGTGGAAACAGTGTCAGACTTTATTTTTCTGGGCTCCAAAATCACTGCAGATGGTGACTGCAGCCATGAAATTAAAAGACGCTTACTCCTTGGAAGGAAAGTTATGACCAACCTAGATAGCATATTCAAAAGCAGAGACATCACTTTGCCAACAAAGGTTCGCCTAGTCAAGGCTATGGTCTTTCCTGTGGTCATGTAGGGATGTGAGAGCTGGACTGTGAAGAAGGCTGAGCCCCGAAGAATTGATGCTTTTGAACTGTGGTGTTGGAGAAGACTCTTGAGAGTCCCTTGGACTGCAAGGAGATCCAACTGGTCCATTCTGAAGGAGATCAGCCCTGGGATTTCTTTGGAAGGAATGATGCTAAAGCTGAAACTCCAGTATTTTGGCCACCTCATGCGAAGAGTTGACTCATTGGAGAAGACTCTGATGCTGGGAGGATTGGGGGCAGGAGGAGAAGGGGGACGACAGAGGATGGGATGGCTGGATGGCATCACTGACTCGATGGATGTGAGTCTGAGTGACCTCCAAGAGCTGGTGATGGATAGGGAGGCCTGGCGTGCTGCAGTTCATGGGGTCGCAAAGAGTTGGACACGACTGAGCAACTGATCTGATCTGATTGCAAGTTGCAAAAGGTATTAATACTAAATAAGATACCATTTTACACCCGCTCAGTTCAGTTCAGTTGCTCAGTCATGTCTGACTCTTTGTGACCCCATGGACTACAGCACACCAGGTCTCCCTGTCCATCACCAACTCCCAGAGTTTACTCAAACTCATGCCCGTGGAGTCAGTGATGCCATCCAACCATCTCATCCTCTGTCGTCCCCTTCTCCTCCTGCCTTCAATCTTTCCCAGCATCAGGGTCTTTTCTAATGAGTCAGCTCTTTGAATCAGGTGGCCAAAGTATAGGAGTTTCAGCTTCAACCTCAGTCCTTCCAACAAATATTCAGGACTGATTTCCTTTAGGATGGACTGGTTGGATCTCCTTGCAGTCCAAGGGACTCTCAAGAGTCTTCTCCAACACCCCCACTAGGTGGTTATAATGAAAAAGTAGAAAACAAGAAGTGCTGATGAGGATGTGGAAAACTTGGAACCCTCATCCATTGCTGGTGGGAGTGTAAAATGGTACAGCCACTGTGGAAACAGTTTGATTTCTTGAAATACTAAACATGGAATTATCATAAAGTAAGTAAGTGAACGTGTTAGTTGCTCAATAGTGTCTGACTCTTTGCAGCTCCATGGACTGTAATCTGCCAGTCTCCTCTTTCCGTGAAATTCTCCAGGCAAGAATACTGGAGTGGGTAGCCATTCCGTTTTCCAGGGGATCTTCCCAACCCAGGGACTGAACCCAGGTCTCCTGCATTGCAGGTAGATTCTTTACCACCTGAGCCACTAGGGAAGTCCAACAGTAGGGAAACAAGCTAAATGACTAGTAAGAATCTGAGTGACTTATATGCATTGGTTCATATAAATTTCAGAACAACATTATGAAGGAGGCACAACTGTTACAATCATTCCCATTTTACAGAGGGAAATTGAAGCAGAAACTGTCATGTAATTAATGAGAGGCAGAGTCAGAATTCAAACTCTAGTTTAATGGACCCCAAATTTCTGTGCTTAATCATTAAGGTATATAGTACCAGTTGCCCACATTCTTACAGAAAGCCTAGGTGTTTAGTTAAGAGAAGGATATGGCTACATAGGGACCTGGGTTCCAGAAGTAAATCTATTTTCATATGAATGAATTGCTTCCCAGGTTTGTCAACTGGGGAAAAAAACACACACAACCTAAAAGTTGAGAATTATGTTTTATTTGACAGACTTTCTGAGGACAACAAGCCTGGGAAGCAGACAGCCTCTCAGATCGCTCTGAAGCATGGCTCCAAACAGGTGAGGGAGGAGCCTGGATATTTAGGAGTTTTTGCAACAAAAACAGGATAGTCAGAACATCAAAAATTACCACTAATTAAAGAAAATCAGACATCTCAAGTTAATGAATTCATCGCTTTTCTATGTATGGGAAGATGCAAGAGTATGGGCTCACTGAAGTTGCTCCTTTGACTATGCCCCTCAGCTATCTAGGTCCAGTATCCTGTTCTTTCCCATTCTGAGTGCCCTCTGGGTGAACCATTGGTAGTGGATGAGTGGTTTCCATCCTGAGTTCCCTCAGGCTCAATTCAGGGAGGAGGTAATGGCTGATGGCTTGATGGCCACATCCTTTGCTGAGAAAGCGGGCAACACTTTTCATCACAAGGTCTAGGAGAGGCAGATACTACAGAGCCTAGGAGAAGGGTAGACCTCATACAGGGAAGAAAATGTGTTTCCAGAAAGTGGCCTAAATTTGTGGCCTTCTAGCACCAAAACCCTGAAAGACCAATGAGAAAGGTGGAAAGTTGGTAAAATGTAGTTTTTACTGTTGATTCTAAAAAACATCTGAAAGTTACTATCATTGAGGGCGGGCTTCCGAGGTGGCTCAGTGGTAACAATCTGCCTGCCTATGCAGGAGATGTGGCTCGATCCCTGGGTCAGGAAGATCCGCTGAAGGGAAATGGCAGCCCTGCTCCAGTATTCTTGCCTGGAGAATCCCATAGACAGAGAAGCCTGGCAGGCTCAGTATGCAAGAGCCTATACTCTTGCATCTTCCCATACATAGAAAAGCGATTAATTCATTAACTTGAGATGTCTGATTTTCTTTAATTAGTGGTAATAGGGTCGCAAGGAGTTGAACATGACTGAGTAACTGAGCACACACGCATCATACAGGGACCTGGAAGTTGTATGAACTCCTTTGGACATTTCCTCACAAGTAAGGGTGAGCTATTGAAAGAGTTAAGCAGAGTTGTGTTTCATCAAAAGATTAATTGTATTTGATAAAAACTGACCATAAAGACTGTCTTGATTTGCTCCCTCACTTTCACTTTGATATGACCAGCTTGTGGCTCACAGGCATTGCCATCAGGGTTAATCTATCATTGCTGGGCCTTCACGGGGTGGTTGGAGGAACAAGTCGTTACTTTCAAGATAGGAGAACTGGCGGCCATGTTCTAGGTCCCTTCAGAAGATATAAACAGGCAAACTGTACTACAAACACAGACACTAAACTTCAGTGGTTGCCAGCAGGAAGCCAAAGCCCCTAGTTCCAGTGGTTTGTGCAGGACAGAGTATGGTACCCACAGCCTAAGGCATGTGGTATGTGTTGTCTCATATGCCTAGGCTAGATGCTGAGGTAATAATGTTTCTCACCTATGTTTTTAGGAGGCTTTACCTACAGCCAGTAACTGGAAGTGATAATATCTTTTTTAAAAAATCTTTTGGCCACACTGCATGGCATGTGGGATCTTAGCTCCCTGACTAATGTAGGAGAGAGATGGGCTCCAGGTTAGACATTTACAACTGGCCTCCTGTTTACATTTCATGTGGCACGAAGAAGTGGTCTTCAGGCTGGATACTTAAAACTGTTAGCATTTTCCGAGATAAGAGATAAGTAGGCCCTGGCTAAAACATTTACAATCAGCCTCCTGTTTTCCCTCCAAAATGGAAGTAACAACAGAAACAGGATAAAAAGCCAGTGTTTGTCTCTTATAAACACCTTAAGGTAAGTCATGGCAAGGACAAAGAGGGGCAAACTTGGAGTAAAGTTAAGGGTTCTCCAGTCTCCCCTAAAGGAGACACTACACATGCACAGAAAGGTTCCTTGTGCGTCAAAAGTCAGGGGATTATGCCAGACCATAAGGAGTCTTGCTCTTCCCAGAAACCTTCCCTTTGATATCCATCTTGGCTGAGAGGTGCATGCACTCGCAGGGGAGTGTACCAGGGTAGGTCGGGTATGGGAAAAGAAACCAGATAACTGGCTAAAGGTAGACAAAGACCCAGAAGAACTGTCCTATATAAATGACTTATACGCCTCTTTACTGCACTCCTCCTGACTAGGTTGGAAGCCCACACCCTTTCTCTCCAGGTGTGCATCTCTGCCTTGCTTCTGTCTCATCTAAACAAACTGTTTCTCTCTGTGCTCTCCCACTTGTTGTGCTATGTCTTTAATAATAAACTGTGTACATGCATTTACAGTTTCTGCCTCTGTGATACCTGTATTTTTCACAGGGGGCAAGATCTAGGGAAAACTAGCTTCTAACCTCTAGCCCTTGCTGGTCTTGCAGCTAGGATTCCTAGTTTTCATCCAGGCTACCCAGGTTCAATTCTTGGACAGGGAATTAAGATCTTGTTTCTCAGCACCACTTGTTCCTGCCTCACCGAGGTCAGTACCAGGGATTGAACCCATACCCCTTGAACTGGCAGCATGGAGTCTTAACCACTGGACCACCAGGGAAGTCCCTGGAAGTGATAATATCTAGTGCTACAAGGTCACTAAACACTAATGGGTCTGGATGAAAGCTAGAACCCAAGATACAAAGGGAGCCAGAAGAGGGACCAAGACAAGAGGTTTGCAGAGGTGGGAGAAAGGCAAACTTTGAAGCATTTTCCTTCATTCACTCAGTAGCATCCTTGTCTGCAGTGCCCATGACCTTGGGTATGAGCACCCTGACTGCATTTAGAAGGAATGAAGTATTAAAGGTGGCTATAATGTCTGACTTCCCTTCTGCTGCAGGTCTGGCTGGGCATGTAGTAGTGACACAATATGGTTGAGAGTATAGGTTCTGAATTCAAATGCATCTGGGCTGGAACTCTAGCTTTTTGTGTCTCTGTCTACTAGTAGGATTTTGATAAGTCATTTAACCTTAGTGAGCATCACATTTCTCATCTATAAAATGAGAATAATGATAGTGAGTATTTCATAGGATTTTAAAATATTAAATGAGATAATGAACATGATGTGCTCAGCCCAATGCCTGATGTGTAGTAGTAGCTCAGAGAATGTTAACTCCCCTCTTCCTCCTCTTCTCCCTCCTCATTATGATTATTGTACTGAATGGAGTTTGGGAGAAGTTACTTGAAGAATTGTCCTAAGGAAATTCCAGGTCAGAGTCATGAAGACAGTCCAAATTCAATTTCTAATCCACATAGTTTAGAGAAATAATCAAGGTATGAATTTGAGGGATATGGGAATCGAAGGAGATCAGCGAGATAGGTTGTGTATACAGAGATGAGGTGGGAAGGAAGCCTGGAGTAATGACTATACCAGGATACAGATGACTTCTGTGGTTTTTCATCAGATGCCATGACCACCATCATGGTTCTTCTGGAAGCATTAAAATGGACAACAGTGTAGACACTATTTCCTTCCAAACTTTTTTTGGCAAGGGGTGGATACAAGGATTTTTGTGTGTTGGTTTTATGAATTCTGGCCTGTTGCTGACCAGGTAGAATGCGAGGTAGAATCCTAAGACCAGAGCCACTGAGTGAAACATGTAAAATGAGATTTAATGGGTTAAGTGAAGAGAGAAACATGTCTGAAAGCTAGTGTCAGAGAGCTACAGGGTTGATAATAGATATACATTGCCTTTTTTCTCTCTTTTTTTTGTTGAAGTGTAGTTGATTCACAATGTTGTGTTAATTTCTGATGTACAGCAAAGCGGTAGTTATACGCACACATATGCATATATATGTTTATATATGTATATACATTATTTTTATATTCTTTTCGATTCTGGTTTGTCCCAGGATGTTGAATATAGTCCCCTATGTTATGCAGTTGGACCTTGTCGTTTATCCATTGTAAATGTAATAGATTCATCTACTAATCCCAAACTACAAGTCCATCCCTCCCCAAACCCCTCCCCTTGGCAACCACAGGTCTGTTCTCTGTGTCTACGAGTCTGTTTCTGTCTTGTAGACAGGTTCATTTGTGCCATCTTTTAGCTTCCTTGTATAAGTGATATCATATGGTATTTGTCTCTCCCTTTCTGACTTACTTCACTTAGTATGATAATCTTTAGTTTTAGATAATAGATACTCTTAAAAGTTTACAAGCAGGGATCCTTGAGCTTCCATGGTGCATACATGCCTAGAAATAACCCAAACATTGTCTTCCACATTGTTTCCCATCAATTCTCGACCCTCTCATGCCCAGAACCAGTAGGTCTATCTTTGGACTGGTCTTTGGCCTACCAGAAAGTGCCCTTTCTAGGCATCCTACAGCTCCCCAGGGTACAAACTGGCTGCAAGATGTCTCTGATATTAGAAATGAAAAAAGTAGTGAAGGCCAGGACTGGAGTTATTATGAAAGGAGGTGCTTCCAAACCAGAAATACAGGGAGATGTTATAGGCAGCTTCTGCTGTGGTGAGGTAGGTGGATCATGTGGCTGGTAGGTGGAATAGCAGCAGAGAAATTCTTCTAGCACTGGACTGATTAAGCTCTCTGACTCAGTCTGTAGGTGGATGGTATACAGATGGATGAAGCTGGGTCAGATGGCTGGAACATCCAGAGAGGCAAAGGATCTTGTAAGATAAACAAGGTGGTGGTATCCTCGGCCCACCTTTACATCTTCATTTTGTATCAGTCTCCCACTCACTCAGCATATTTCAGCATCTTCTTTCTGTTCCTGAAACCTAGGCCCTTTCCTGCCATTGGGCCTTGGCACCCACTCTTCCCTCTACTTGCATGTTCCTTGCATGGCTTGTTCCTTTTCATCCTTCAGGTCTTACCTCTTCAAAAAGTCTTTTTGATCTCTTTGTCTAGCGTTGACTCCTGCCAATGACTTTTTCACGTCAGTTCATCAATTTTTTTGTTGAAATTTGTCAGCCTCCAGAGATTGATTGTGTGTTTAACTATTTGTTTATATGCTTGTTTTCTCCTCCTTTCCATCCTTCACATATAACATCTATGTGATCAAGGACATTATTATTCCATTTCAATACTGCTTCCACAATATCCAGAAAAATAAGAACTTAATACACAGTTATTGAACAAATAAATGAATGCAGATTTGGATGGGAGTTAAAGTCATGATATAACATAATTTATTTATTTTTTTTGTTAGGAAACCACTGCTATCACAAGGATGACTTTGTAGCTATGAAATATGCCAGTTTGGGAAGAAACTTGAACTTAACGGTGTCCCAGGAACATTTGGTGTCAGGAGTTGAAGAATTGGGCTTTGAGTTGCTTGGACCTATATTTGACTGTAGATATAGGAGATCCAACCAGTCCATTCTGAAGGAGATCAGCCCTGGGATTTCTTTGGAAGGAATGATGCTAAAGCTGAAACTCCAGTACTTTGGCCACCTCATGTGAAGATTTGACTCATTGGAGAAGACACTGATGCTGGGAGGGATTGGGGGCAAGAGGAGAAGGGGACGACAGAGGATGAGATGGCTGGATGGCATCACTGACTCGATGGATATGAGTCTCAGTGAACTCTTGGAGTTGGTGATGGACAGGGAGGCCTGGCGTGCTGCGATTCATGGGGTCACAAAGAGTTGGACACGACTGAGTGACTGATCTGATGTGACCTGATAGGTGTCAGAGTTCATGGTATTCTGGGGAGTGTCATATCAGTTGCAGAGTTTCCTGTAGGCCCTATATTTAGGGTTGGGATGAGCCACAAACATCTGGAAGTTAGAATAATGTCAGGAAGTGAGAATTCCTCACTTCCTAAGGCCAACTATGAGTGACCACGAACCTCAGTGACGTGCTTCTCCACATAGTCAATTCCTTGTGGCCTTGCTAAGCCACCTCTGCTAGTTGTGGTTGCATCTTGACAACTGCTAAATCTCTGTAATCTAAATATCCTTGGGTGAGGTTGCCTCCCCATCTCATAGTACTCCAGATTCTAGGTTCGCCTAGGAAATCCTAGCTGTTTGGGATATAGCAGATGAAAAACTCTAAGCACTTGAGTCATGTGGCACATAGGGGCTAGGTTAAAACCTTTAGAAGCCCTAAAGCACAGCAATGTGTATGCCCTCCCTATTATGACCAAAAATACAAACAACAACAAACTATAAATAGGTGTTACAGAAGTCCAAAAAAGTGCAAACTTTTTTTGAGATACTAGTTTGGTGCTTTAAAAAATTATATAGCATTTCTTTTTCAAATAGTGCTCAATCGTGTCCAGCTCTTTGCAACCCCATGGACAGTAGCCTGCCAGACTCCTCTGTCCGTGGAATTTTCCAGGCAAGGATACTGGAGTTGGTTGCCATACCCTCCTCCAGGGGATCTTTCCCATCCAGGGATTCAACTTGTGTCTCTTGCATTGGCAGGCAGATTCTTTACCACTAGCGCCACCTGGGAAGCCCTTTCACAGATATATTTCTTAGTTTATTGGAATCACTCCTTTGCTAGTCTCTTAAATAAATGCGTTGGGTGGGCTTCCCTGGTGGCTCATAGGGTAAAGAATCTGCCTTCAGTGCAAGAGACCCAGGTTTGATCCCTTGGTGGGGAAGACCCCTGGGAGAATGGAACGGCAACCCACTCCAGTATTCTGCATGAGGAATTCCATGGACAGAGGAGCCTGGTGGGCTACAATCCATGGGGTCACAAAGAATCGGAAACTACTGAAAGACTAATACATAGTTTAAGTAAATGTCTAATGTATCTAGAGAGTCAAGGAGCAGTAAGCAGCCACTGTGTTTAAGATGCTCTGGACTTCCGTGATCTGAGTATTCTGTCACCAAACACCTGGATTCTAGGAAGTAACAACATACCTCTAAGAGAATTCTGATGGTCAGTAGCTTTCTTTTGCAAACAAAGACCTTGATGGTGTTCACATAAATGTTGTGGGATAATCAGACACGAATGTGGGCACCAGTACTGGGATTCTGATGGAATGGCCCCATACCTTGATGCTATAAGAATCAGCTTCACCAAGTTATGGCCTAGTTTGACAGACCAAAGCCTGAATAGAGTTAGCAGAGTCTTCATAGCCATGGCTACTGTCATGGATTAGAGGAACCCATTTCCCTTAGGTAAGAGGTCCCCCATTAGCCATGTCAGGGCAGAGAAGTGGGGACCAATGCTCAGCAGTATTTAGTGAACCTCAGACACTTATAGATATGCTTAATTGATCTAAGGGGTTTTTACAGCTGAATGGTTGGCATCTAGGCTAGACAGGATTTGGTTCAAGAATTCCACCTCTGGAATCTAAAAAAGCAGAACATATAAACAAGAGAGTAGAACATTGGTTAATGGAGCTGGGGTGTGAAAAATGGGGAGATGTTAGTCAAAGGTTACAAACTTTTAGTTATAAAAGGAATAAGTTCTGAGAATTTAATGAACAGCATGGTGACTATAGCTAATAGTACTGTACATGACCTTCCTGAAGTCCACACTGCTATATTGGAAATGGATAACCAACAAAAACCTTCTGTATAGCGCATGGAACTCTGCTCAATGTTATGTGCCAGCCTGGATGGGAAGGGGGTTGGAGAGAGAATGGGTATGTGTATATGTATGGCTGAGTCCCTTCCTTCACTATTCACCTGAAACTATCAAAACATTGTTAATTGGCTATTCCCCAATATAAAAAGTTTTTGGAGTTAAAAAAATAGAAATTGAATATATAAATAGTACTGTATACTTGAAATTTTCTACTTTCTACTTCAAGTGCATAGATATTGTGTTCCCACTACACCAAAAGAAAGGGAGAGAGAGAGACAGAGAGAGAGATGACTATGTGAGATGATGGACGTGTGAATTAACTTGATTGTTGTAATCATCTCATAATGTATATGTGTATTAAACCATAGTGTCATATACCTTAAATACATACAGTGTTTTTCAATTATACCTCAATAAAAGTGGAAAAAAGAATTCCACTTCTGGACTATGGCATCTGCAGTGTGAGTTCAAGGGTGATGCCACTACAGGCAGTACTGAGCCTGCCAGACAATATATTTGCTTTGTTTTATTTTGCTTTTTTTTCTAAAAGCAGGTCAGTAAATAAAATGTGATGCTATCCAGATAAAAACAGGCTGTATGTGTAGGAGGTCATATAAGCTGTTGATCATTAAAATAATAGGTAATATTTATTGAGCACTTATTACATCCATGGTTCTATTCTTATTCTATTCCTACTTTATAAATTATAAAACTAAGATACAGAAAGCTTAGGGAACTTACCCCAGGGTCATATAGGTAGTGACTGGAAGAACTGGGATTTGAACCAAGGTAGTATGATGATAAATACCATACTCTGAAAAATATGGTACACCACTGTTCAATGTACTCTCTTCTATTCCACTGTGTGATAGAAGATACAGGATGCTGCTTTGGTTAAACCATATTATGGTCAATTTGCCTCGCTAAGGTACAACTTTTATCTGTTACCTTCTAGGGAATAAAAACAACTGTGAGCCTCTAGAGGTCCAGTTTCATAATGATGACTCACAGAGCTGGTCCCAGAGATTGGCAATCAGCATGCACAGGTAGTGGTGATCACGTCAAGGTCATTGTCATTCAGGTAAAGGTGGAACTCTTCAGTTTTCCAAATCAGAAGGAAAACTGGGGTCTTGTTAAGGGAATCAAATGAATCCCTGCAGCAAGTTGGTGTCTTATCCTTGGGCTCTAATGCAGAATATAAGCACTGAGCAGTGATCTAAGCCCTGGAGTCCAGGCTGGAAGGAATGGCTGTGCCCTCAGAATAAGGGCAGTTTCTCTACCTGGTACCCCAGGCTCTCAGGGTGGACAGTGTTCTGGGTGATCCAGAGCTGAGAGGACACATGAGGTGTTGGGTAACTGTATTGTTTTGTTATAAATTGGCACAAAGTCTGAGCCTTGAAGAAGTCCACTTCAAGGACTTCAAGCCATGTAAAGCTGAGGGCCTAGGGGGAGGGCAAATCAGCCCCTGGGCATGTTCTCCCATTGACAACTTAGTGGAAGATCTCCGTAGTTACTGATCCCTTCCACAGGCAGTGATGTCAATAATAACAAAAATAAGATGAGAATGTAAATTGGTGTAGCAACTGTGGAAAACAATATGGTGATTCCTCAAAAAAAAAAAAAAGAAAGAAAGAAAGAAAAAGAAAACTACCATTTATCCAGCAATTCCATACCCAGGTACATCCAAAGGAATTACTTTCAGGATCTCATAGACATACCTGCCCTCTCATGTTCATCGTCGCAACTACTGTGAGTAGTAGCCAAGTTATGGAAACAACCTGAATGTCTGTCAACAGAAGAATGGATGAACAAAGTGTGGTGTGTTCACACGGTAGAATATGATGCATCCTGAACAAAGGACATTTTTGACAACATGGATGGACCTGGGGGACATTATATTAAATGAAGTAAATCAGACAGAAAAACAAATACCGCACAATCCCGCTTTCATGAGAAATCCAAAATAGCAAAACTCAAAGAACCAGAGAGGAAACCACTGGTTACCAGGAGCTAGAGGAGGGGAAAATAGAGAGATGTAGGTCAAGGGTACAAAGTTTCAGTTATACAAGATGAATAAGTTCTAGAGAGCTACCATACAACATGGGGTCTACAGGTAACAATATTGCAATCCCATACTTAAAATTCTGCTAAAAAGGTAGGTTGCATGTTAAATGCCCTTACTGCAAGAGAAAAGTATTTTTTTAATTTTTAAAATAAATTTTTAAAAGTAAATGGAGCGAAAGAAACTTTTGGAAGTGATGGAAATTTTATGGCCTTGATTACTCTGATGGCTTCATGAGCGTATACTTATTCCCAAGCTCATCAAGTTGCATATACTACATATGTACAGCTTTTTGTGTGTTGATCATACCTTAGTGAAGTAGCTTAAAAAATCAAATCTTAAGAAATACCAAATTTTAATAAAATAATGGTAGCAATAGGTGGCATTTATTTGTAACTTACTATGTTCCAGCCCTGTGCTAAACACTTTATATGCATTATCTCACTTAAGCTTCATCATTACTTGTGATGCCAGTTCTACTTTTATCCCTAATTTAAAGATAAGAAAACTTAAGCACAGAGAAATGAAATAATTTGCCTAGGGTCACAGAGCAGATGGCTGGGTCAGTACTGATTCCAAGTGGATTGCATTCAGAAACTGCCCTCTTAACCACTACAATGGAAGCAAGCACCACTCATTCCTGAGTCAGGATCTTCACACCTGTTGTTCTTCCTGCTTGGAACAATTTCCCCTGGATTTTCCTATGGATCCCTCATCATCATCATTCAGGGTGTGTGCTGAGTTGCTTCAGTCGTGTCCGACTCTGTGCAACCCCATGGACTGTAGCCTGCCAGGCTCCTCTGTCCATGGGATTTCCCAGGCAAGAAAACTGGAGTGGGGAGGCGGTCCTAAGATGGCGGAGGAATAGGATAGGGAGACCACTTTCTTCCCCACAAATTCATCAAAAGAACACTTGAATGCTGAATAAATTCCACAAAACAACTTTTGTATGCCAGCAGAGGACATCAGGCACCCAGAAAAGCAGCCCATTGTCTTTGAAAGGAGGTAGAAAAAAATATAAAAGACAAAAAGAGGGACAAAAGATGTAGGGACAGAGCTCTGTCCCCGGAGTTCAGTTCAGTTCAGTTCAGTTCAGTCACTCAATCGTGTCTGACTCTTTGCGACCCCATGAATCGCAGCATGCCAGACCTCCCTGTCCATCACCAACTGCCGGAGTTCACTCACCTCATGTCCATTGAGTCAGTGATGCCATCTAACCATCTCATCCTCTGTCGTCCCCTTCTCCTCCTGCTCCCAATCCTTCCCAGCATCAGAGTCTTCTCCAATGAGTCAACTTTTTGCATGAGGTGGCCAAAGTACTGAAGTTCCAGCTTTAGCATCATTCCTTCCAAAGAAATCCCAGGGCTGATCTCCTTCAGAATGGACTGGTTGGATCTCCTTGCAGTCCAAGGGACTCTCAAGAGTCTTCTCCAACACCACAGTTCAAAAGCATCAATTCTTCGGTGCTCAGCTTTCTTCAGAGTCCAACTCTTACATTCATACATGACCACAGGAAAAACCATAGCCTTGATTAGACAGACCTTTGTTGGCAAAGTAATGTCTCTGATTTTCAATATGCTATCTAGGTTGGACATAACTTTCCTTCCAAGGAGTAAGCGTCTTTTAATTTCATGGCTGCAGTCACCATCTGCAGTGATTTTGGAACCCAGAGAAATAAAGTCTGATGCTGTTTCCACTGCTTCCCCATCTATTTCCCATGAAGTGATGGGACCGAATGCCATGGTCTTTATTTTCTGAATGTTGAGCTTTAAGCCAACTTTTTCACTCTCCACTTTCACTTTCATCAAAGAGGCTTTCGGGAAGGGAGTCTTAAAAAGAGAGAAGTTTCCAAACACCAGGAAACACTCACACTGCCAAGTCTGTGGCGAGCTTTGGCACCACAGAAGGCTACATAACCAGGAGGAAAAAAATAAATAAATAATTAAAACCCACAGATTAAGTGCCCAGTGGTAACTCCCCCAGCGGAGAAGCAGCGCAGACACCTGCATGTGCCACTAGCAAGTGGGGGCTGGGCAGGGAGGCGCATGCTGCATTGTTTAGAGTAAGGACTGGGCCTGAATGCCCTGAGAGCAATTTGAAGGAACTAACTTGGGATGGCAAACCAGACTGTGGGATAGCTACCACGCAAAAAGCCGTAACCTAGGACACCGCCAGACCTGCTCACAGAACAAAGGACTGAGCAGACTAGCCAGCTATAGACCATCCCCCTCTGGTGACAGGCAGCCAGAGCCGGAAGGGGACAATTGCAGCCCCAGAGAGGCATTATTTACCAAACTGCAAGCAGGCTTCTTTGCTAACTAAGACTTCTTGGGATTCTGGATGGTCAAGATCTACCTGAGAAGGTGCGCTGCTGGTTGTACACCCACAAAACCGAGCAGCACAGATGGGGGAGGCGATAAGTTGCAGCAACCATGCTCACCAAACACCTGGTCACCTGAGCTGCTCAGACCAGGGAAAGGCACAAAACGCAGGCCCAACCGAGTCTGTGCCTCTGAGGACTACCCGAGTACCTGAACCTAAGCAACTTAGACTTGGGAAGTGCACACAACCCAGGGCTGACCTCAGACAGTTCCCCACAGAGCAACCTAGAGCCTGAGTGTAGACAGGGAAAGCACACACGCTGTGAACGGGGGCAAAGCCAGTGTGTCCAAGTCACTGCAAGCACACACCAGTGTTATCTGTTGGCAGTGTCACTTCCTCCCCACAGCATGACTGAACAAGTGAGCCTAAGAAAGTGTCCACCACCCCCTTGTGTCAGGGCAGAAATTAGACACTATAGAGACCAGCAAACAGAAGAAGCTAAAACAGAGGGAACGTCCTTGGATGTGACAGGTGCAATAGATTAAACCCCTGTAGTTAGTACCAAATACATAGGAAGGGGCCTATAGATCTTGGGAAATATAAGCTAGATCAAGGAATTATCCGAAACCAAATGGATCCCACACTGTCCACAACAATACTGGAGAAAGTCCTAGATATGTTTTTACTATTTTCACTATCATTCTTTATTTTTTTTAATTTTTAAAAGTTTTAAGTCATCTATTACTCCTTTAATTTTCATTTTTATAACCTACTATTATATTGAAAAAAAAGAGAGAGAGACCCTATTTTTTTTAAAGCAAACTTCATATGTATATATATATATATATATATATATATATATATATATATATTAATAATTTTTGTGACTTCTTTTTCTTTAATATTGTATTTTTGAAAATCCAACGTCTAGATTTTTAATCTTTGCATTTTGGTATTTGTTATTAATTTTGTGCCTTTAGGAACCCAGTCTTCAGTACCCATTTTTACTTGGGAGCGAGATTACTGGCTTGACTGCTCTTTTCCCCTTTGGACTCTCCTTTTTCTCCACCAGGTCACCTCTATCTCCTCCCTCCCCTTTCTCTTCTCTACCCAACTCTGTGAATCTCTGTGTGTGTTCCAGACAGTGGAGAAGAATTAGGGAACTTATTACTGGCTGGATCTGTCTCTCTCCTTTTGATTCCCCACTTTATCACCCTGGCCACCTCTGTCTCCTTCCTTCCTCTTCTCTTCTCTGTGTAACTCCGTGAACATCCCTGAGCAGTCCAGACTGTGGAGCACACATAAGGAAGTGATTACTGGCTTGCTTGCTCCCTCCTCTTTTGCTTCCAGCTCATCTCATCCAGGTCACCTCTATCTCCCTCCTCCCTCTTCTCATCTCCATGTAACTCTGTGAACTATCTGGGTGTCCCTCACTGTGGAGAAACTTTTCATCTTTAACCTAGATGTTTTATCAGCAGTGCTGTATAGATGGAGAAGTCTTGAGGCTACTGTAAAAATAAGACTGAAAACCATAAGCAGGAGGATTAAGTCCAAATCCTGAGAACACAAGAGAACTCCTGACTCCAGGGAACACTGATCGATAGAAGCTCATCAAATGCCTCCATATCTACCTACACTGAAACCAAGCACCACCCAAGGGCCAACAAGTTCTCAAAGCAGGACATACCACACAAATTCTCCAGCAACACAGGAACATAGCTCTGAGCTTCAATATACAGGCTGCCCAAAGTCAATCCAAACCCATTGGCATCTCATAACTCATTACTAGACACTTCATTGTACTCCAGAGAGAAGAAATCCAGCTCCACCTACACAAGCTTCCCTAACAAAGAAACCTTGACAAGCTACCCATACAACCCCACCCACAGTGAGGAAACTCCACAATGAGGAGAATTCCACAAACTGCCAGAATACAGAAAGGCCACCCCAAACACAGCAATATAAACAAGATGAAGAGACAGAGGAATACCCAGCAAGTAAAGGAACAGGATAAATGCCCACCAAATCAAACAAAAGAGGAAAAGATAGAGAATCTATCTGATAAAGAATTCTGAATAATGATAGTGAAAATGATCCAAAATCTTGAAAACAAAATGGAATCACAGATAAACAGCCTGGAGACATGGATTGAAAAGATGCAAGAAAGGTTTAACAAGAACCTAGAAGAAATAAAAAAGAGTCAATATATAATGAATAATGCAATAAATGAGATCAAAAACACTCTGGAGGGAACCAACAGTGGAATAACAGAGGCAGAAGATAGGATTAGTGAGGTAGGAGATAGAATGGTAGAAATAAATGAATCAGAGAGGAAAAAAGAAAAATGAATTAAAAGGAATGAGGACAGTCTCAGAGACCTCTAGGGGAAGGTTAAATGCCCCAACATTCGAATCATAGGAGTCCCAGAAGAAGAAAACAAAAAGAAAGACCATGAGAAAATACTTAAGGAGGTAATAGCTGAAAACTTCCCTAAAGTGGGGAAGGAAATAACCACCCAAGTCCAAGAAACCCAGAGAGTCCGAAACAGGATAAACCCAAGGCGAAACACCCCAAAACACATATTAATCACATTAACAAAGATCAAACACAAAGAAAAAATATTAAAAGCAGCAAGGGAAAAGCAACAAATAACACACAAGCGGATTCCCATATGATAACAGTTGATCTTTCAATAGAAACTCTTCAGGCCAGGAGGGAATGGCAGGACATATTTAAAGTGATGAAAGAAAATAACCTAGAGCCCACATTACTGTACCCAGTAAGGATCTCATTCAAATATGAAGGAAAAATCAAAAGCTTTACAGACAAGCAAAAGCTGAGAGAATTCAGCACGGCCAAACCAGCTCTCCAACAAATGCTAAAGGATCTTCTCTAGACAGGAAACACAGAAAGGTGTATAAACTCGAACCCAAAACAGTAAAGTAAATGGCAACAGGATCATACTTATCAATTACCTTAAACGTAAAAGGGTTGAATGCCCCAACCAAAAGACAAAGACTGGCTGAATGTATACAAAAACAAAACCCCTATATATATTGTCTACAAGACATTCACCTCAAAACAAAGGACACATACAGACTGAAAGTGAAGGGCTGGAAAAAGATGTTCCATGCAAACAGAGACCAAAAGAAAGCAGGAGTAGCAATACTCATATCAGATAAAATAGACTTTAAAACAAAGGCTGTGAAAAGAGACAAAGAAGGACACTACATCATGATCAAAGAATCAATCCAAGAAGAAGATATAATAATTATAAATATATATACACCCAACATAGGAGCACTACAATATGTAGGACAAATGCTAACAAGTATGAAAGGGGAAATTAACAATAACACAATAATAGTGGAAGACTTTAATATCCCACTCACACCTATGGATAGATCAACTAAACAGAAAATTAACAAGGAAACACAAACTTTAAATGATACAATAGGCCAGTTAGACCTAATTGATATCTATAGGACATTTCACCCCAAAACAATGAATTTCACCATTTTCTCAAGTGCACACGGAACCTTCTCCAGGATAGATCATATCCTGGGCCATAAATCCAGCCTTAGTAAATTCAAAAACAAAATTGAAATCATTCCAAGCACCTTTTCTGACCACAATGCAGTAAGATTAGATCTCAATTACAGGAGAAAAAGTATTACAAATTCCAACATATGGAGACTGAACAACACGCTGCTGAATAACCAACAAATCACAGAAGAAATCAAAAAAGAAATCAAAATATGCATAGAAACAATGAAAAGGAAAACACAACAACCCAAAACCTGTGGGACACTGTAATAGCTGTGCTAAGGGGAAGGTTCATAGCAATAAAGGCATACCTCAAGAAATAAGAAACAAGTCAATTAAATAACCTAACTCTACACTTAAAGCACGGGGAAGGCAATGGCACCCCACCCCAGTACTTTTGCCTGGAAAATCCCATGGACGGAGGAGCCTGGTAGGCTCCAGTCCATGGGGTCGCTAAGAGTCGGACACCACTGAGCGACTTCACTTTCACTTTTCACTTTCATGCATTGGAGAAGGAAATGGCAACCCACTCCAGTGTTCTTGCTTGGAGAATCCCAGGGACAGGGGAGCCTGGTGAGCTTCCGTCTATGGGATCGCACAGAGTCGGACACCACTGAGCGACTTCACTTTCACTTTTCACTTTCATGCACTGGAGAAGGAAATGGCAACCCACTCCAGTGTTCTTGCTTGGAGAATCCCAGGGACAGGGGAGCCTGGTGAGCTTCCGTCTATGGGATCGCACAGAGTCGGACACGATTGAAGCGACTTAGCAGCAGCAGCAGCACACTTAAAGCAACTAGAAAAGGAAGAAATGAAGAACCCCAGGGTTATTAGAAGGAAAGAAATCTTAAAAATTAGGGCAGAAATAAATGCAAAAGAAACAAAAGAGACCATAGCAAAAATGAACAAAGCCAAAAGCTGGTTCTTTGAGAGGATAAATAAAATTGACAAACCATTAGCCAGACTCATCAAGAAACAAAGGGAGAAAAATCAAATCAATAAAATTAGAAATAAAAATAGAGAGAACACAACAGATAACACAGAAATACAAAGGATCATAAGAGACTACTATCAGCAATTATATGCCAATAAAATGGACAACTTGGAAGAAATGGACAAATTCTTAGAAAAGTACAACTTTCCAAAACTGAACCTGGAAGAAATAGAAAATCTTAACAGACCCATCACAAACACAAAAATTGAAACTGTAATCAGAAATCTTCCAGCAAACAAAAGCCCAGGTCCAGATGGCTTCACAGCTGAGTTCTACCAAAAATTGAGAGAAGAGCTAACACCTATCCTACTCAAACTCTTCCAGAAAATTGCAGAGGGAGGTAAACTTCCAAACTCATTCTATGAGGCCACCATCACCCTAATACCAAAACCTGACAAAGATGCCACAAAAAAGAACACTACAGGCCAATATCACTGATGAACATAGATGCAAAAATCCTTAACAAAATTCTAGCAATCAGAATCCAACAACACCTTAAAAAGATCATACATCATGACCAAGTGAGCTTTAGTCCAGGATGCAAGGATTCTTCAATATCTGAAAATCAGTTAATGTTATACACCACATTAACAAATTGAAAAATAAAAGCCATATGATTATCTCAATAGATGCAGAGAAAGCCTTTGACAAAATTCAACATCAATTTATGATAAAAACTCTCCAAAAAGCAGGAATAGAAGGAACATACCTCAACATAATAAAAGCTATTTATGACAAACCCACAGCAAACATTATCCTCAATGGTGAAAAATTGAAAGCATTTCCCACAAAGTCCGGAATAAGACAAGGGTGCCCACTTTCACCACTACTATTCAACACAGTTTTGGAAGTTTTGGCCACAGGAATCAGAGCAGAAAAGAAATTAAAGGAATCAAATTGGAAAAGAAATAGTAAAACCCTTACTGCAGATGACATGACCCTATACATAGAAAGGGATTTGATTTAGGTCATACCTGAATGGTCTAGTGGTTTTCCCTACTTTCTTCAATTTAAGTCTGAATTTGGCCATAAGGAGTTCATGGTCTGAGCCACAGTCAGCTCCTGGTCTTGTTTTTGCTGATTGGATAGAGCTTCTCCATCTTTGGCTGCAAAGAATATAATTGATCTGATTTCGGTGTTGACCATCTGGTGATGTCCATGTATAGAGTCTTCTCTTGTGTTGTTGGAAGAGGGTATTTGCTATGGCCAGTGCATTTGCTTGGCAAAATTCTGTTAGTCTTTGCCCTGCTTCATTCTGTATTCTAAGGCCAAATTTGCCTGTTACTCCAGGTGTTTCTTGACTTCTTACTTTTGCATTCCAGTCCCCTAGAATGAAAAGGACATCTTTTTTGGGTGTTAGTTCTAAAAGGTCTTGTAGGTCTTCATAGAACCGTTCAACTTCAGCTTCTTCGGCGTTACTGGTTGGGGCATAGACTTGGATTACTGTGACATTGAATGGTTTGCCTTGGAAAGGAACAGAGATCATTCTGTCATTTTTGAGATTGCATCCAAGTACTGCATTTCGGACTCTCTTGTTGACCATGATGGCCACTCCATTTCTTCTGAGGGATTCCTGCCCACAGTAGTAGATATAATGGTCATCTGAGTTAAATTCACCCATTCCAGTCCATTTTAGTTCGCTAATTCCTAGAATGTCAACATTCACTCTTGCCATCTCTTGTTTGACCACTTCCAATTTGCCTTGATTCATGGACCAGACATTCCAGGTTCCTATGCAATATTGCTCTTTACAGCATCGGACTTTGCTTCTATCACCAGACACATCTACAGCTGGGTATTCTTTCTGCTTTGGTTCCATCCCTTCATTCTTTCTGGAGTTATTTCTCCACTGATCTCAGGAGCATATTGGGCCCCTACTGACCTGGGGAGTTTCTCTTTCAGTATCCTATCATTTTGCCTTTTCATACTGTTCATGGGGTTCTCAAGGCAAGAATACTGAAGTGGTTTGCCATTCCCTTCTCCAGCGGACCACACCCTGTCAGATCTCTCCACCATGCCCCGCCCATCCTGGGTTGCCCCACGGGCATGGCTTAATTTCATTGAGTTAGACAAGGCTGTGGTCCTGGTGTGATTAGATTGACTAGTTTTCTGTGAGTATGGTTTCAGTGTATTTGCCCTCTGATGCCCTCTTGCAAGACCCACTGTCTTACTTGGGTTTCTCTTACCTTGGGCGTGGGGTATCTCTTCCCGGATGCTCCAGCAAAACACAACCATCACACCTTACCTTCCATCCCCATGGAAAAGAAATGCAAAAAAGCAAAATGGCTGTCTGGGGAGGCCTTGCAAATAGCTGCGAAAAGAAGAGAAGTGAAAAACAAAGGAGAAAAGGAAAGATATAAACATCTGAATGCAGAGTTCCAAAGAATAGCAAGAAGAGATAAGAAAGCCTTCTTCAGCGATCAATGCAAAGAAATAGAGGCAAACAACAGAATGGGAAAGACTAAGGATCTATTCAAGAAAATCAGAGATACCAAAGGAACATTTCATGCAAAGATGGGCTCGATAAAGGACAGAAATTGTATGGACCTAACGGAAGCAGAAGATATTAAGAAGAGGTGGCAAGAATACACAGAAGAACTGTACAAAAAAGAGCTTCACGACCCAGATAATCACGATGGTGTGATCACTGACCTAGAGCCAGACATCCTGGAATGTGAAGTCAAGTGGGCCTTAGAAAGCATCACTACGAACAAAGCTAGTGGAGGTGATGGAATTCCAGTGGAGCTATTCCAAATCCTGAAAGATGAGGCTGTGAAAGTGCTGCACTCAATATGCCAGCAAATCTGGAAAGCTCAGCAGTGGCCACAAGATTGGAAAAGGTCCGTTTTCATCCCAATCCCAAAGAAAGGCAATGCCAAAGAATGCTCAAACTACCGCACAACTGCACTCATCTCACACGCTAGTAAAATAATGCTCAAAATTCTCCAAGCCAGGCTTCAGCAATATGTGAACCGTGAACTTCCTGATGTTCAAGCTGGATTTAGAAAAGGCAGAGGAACCAGAGATCAAATTGCCAACATCCGCTGGATCATGGAAAAAGCAAGAGAGTTCCAGAAAGACATCTATTTCTGCTTTATTGACTATGCCAAGGCCTTTGACTGTGTAGATCACAATAAACTGTGGAAAATTCTGAGAGAGATGGGAATACCAGACCACCTGATCTGCCTCTTGAGAAATCTGTATGCAGGTCAGGAAGCAACAGTTAGAACTGGTCATGGAACAACAGACTGGTTCCAAATAGGAAAAGGAGTACGTCAAGGCTGCATATTGTCACCCTGTTTATTTAACTTATATGCAGAGTACATCATGAGAAATGCTGGACTGGAAGAAACACAAGCCGGAATCAAGATTGCTGGGAGAAATATCAATAACCTCAGATATGCAGATGATACCACCCTTATGGCAGAAAGTGAAGAGGAACTCAAAAGCCTCTTGATGAAAGTGAAAGTGGAGAGTGAAAAGGTTGGCTTAAAGCTCAACATTCAGAAAACGAAGATCGTGGCATCTGGTCCCATCACTACATGGGAAATAGATGGAGAAACAGTGGAAACAGTGTCAGACTTTGTTTTTCTGGGCTCCAAAATCACTGCAGATGGTGACTGCAGCCATGAAATTAAAAGACGCTTACTCCTTGGAAGGAAAGTTATGACCAACCTAGATAGCATATTCAAAAGCAGAGACATCACTTTGCCAACAAAAGGTTCGCCTAGTCAAGGCTATGGTCTTTCCTGTGGTCATGTATGGATGTGAGAGCTGGACTGTGAAGAAGGCTGAGCGCCGAAGAATTGATGCTTTTGAACTGTGGTGTTGGAGAAAACTCTTGAAGAGTCCCTTGGACTGCAAGGAGATCCAACCGGTCCATTCTGAAGGAGATCAGCCCTGGGATTTCTTTGGAAGGAATGATGCTAAAGCTGAAACTCCAGTATTTTGGCCACCTCATGCGAAGAGTTGACTCATTGGAGAAGACTCTGATGCTGGGAAGCATTGAGGGCAGGAGGAGAAGGGGACGACAGAGGATCAGATGGCTGGATGGCATCACTGACTCGATGAATGTGAGTCTGAGTGACCTCCGAAAGCTGTAATGGATAGGGAGGCCTGGCGTGCTGCAATTCATGGGGTCGCAAAGAGTCGGACACGACTGAGTGACTGATCTGATCTGATCTGATACATAGAAAACCCTAAAGACTCCACCAAAAAATTATTAGAGCTAATCAATATTGTAGGATATAGTAATGTTGCAGGATATAAAATCAACACACAGAAATCCCTTGCATTTCTACACACTAATAATTAGAGAATAGAAAGAGAAATTAAGGAAACAATTCCATTCACCATTGCAATGAAAAGAATAAAATACTTAGGAATAGATCTACCTGAAGAAACTAAAGACCTATATATAGAAAACTATAAAACACGGCTGAAAGAAATCTAAGAGGACACTAATAGATGAAAAAATATACTGTGTTCATGGATCAGAAGAATCAATATAGTGAAAATGAATATACTACCCAAAGCAATCTATAGATTCAATGCAATCCCTATCAAGCTACCAATGGTATTTTTCACAGAGCTAGAACAAATAATTTCACAATTTGTATGGAAATACAAAAAAACCTCGAATAGCCAAAGCAATCTTGAGAAAGAAGAATGGAACTGGAGGAATCAACCTGCCTGACTTCAGGCTCTCCTACAAAGCCACAGTCATCAAGACATTATGGTACTGGCCAGATTACTGCTAGCCATCACCAGCAATTTTCTACAGGACTTGAAGTTTTGGCAGCAAAGGCTTCGGCGTGGATACTAAAATTTTCTGTTCCAATGTGGGCTGTCACTTGGCAGAATGTCTATTACTTACACTATTACCACAAGCCTCCTCTGGGAAATGCAAATAGAAGTCCCAAGGAGCCAAGTAGACTCTAATGCTTGTCTGGTACCTTGCTTTTAACTAGATGAGCCAGAGGGATTACTGGAGTTCTGATCAGAGGGATGTCCCTTATACTCAGACAGGCCAAACCAGGGGGATTCCTCTTGTCCCTGGGTGTCATTATGTGGAATAAAAAAGCAGTTGCCTAAAGCAACATCCTCAAAAATTGTAGGTTCAGAAAAAGGAAAGTATCTGTTCCTGAAAAACAAATAGGACTTATCAAAGATGCAGTGGTAAGGTATAAGCAGGGGTTTGGTGATCAGTACGTAACAACTGGCTCTTTGGGTGGGAACAAACTAGCTTGCAGTGTTTGACCATTTTTTGTGGTATAAATCCTCCTATTATGGATGATTTTACAACACTGATGTGACATCACTGAAGGCAGAGTTGGGAAGATATGTGTACACTTAGCTCTCAAGAGGCAGTGGCAAGGATTTCCCTGGTGATCCAGTGCTTAGGACTTCGTGCTTCCACTGCTGGGGCATGGGTTTGATCCCTGGTCAGGGAACTAAGATCCCACGTGCCATGTGGCTTAGCCAAAAAATAAAAATAATAAAATAAACAAGGCAGTAGTAGCTGCTTCTAGCCAATAAAAATGGGGTCTGAAAGCAGCCAAGGAGAAGTTAGAAGTTGGTGGTGAGGTATGAAGTCTAAATTACTCATTCTCAGCCTCAAGACAGGTCACTGTGGTAGCATGGACACACAAGAAGCTCTTACAGGACATGGCAACAGAACAGGCAATTACTTTTCCCACAACTTATACTATTTCCTGCCTTGGGTCGTCAGCCCAGTTGAGGGCCAGAAGAAATAGAGTGGGGAAATATGCAGTGGAGCAGGCAGAGTAGAAATGCTCTGTATGGTCAGGCCACTCCAGATGGCTGTTCTCTTGCTCTCTGTACATGCCCTGCCCCATCAGTGTGTGTTTCACCTACACCCTACTCACAGGACTGACATTCCTACTCACTTGCCCTAGGACCCAGCTGGTGATTATGCTTATCAAAGGGGTGATGAGAGGCATGCCTCTCTGCTGTTTACCCTGAGCCCACCTTATGTCAATTCCCCCTGTAACTGGCAATCTCCCCTCCCCACCCCCAGGAGTGAAGATTGCCACCATGTCCTGCTCACTGTTGGCCTCACACAGTGGAGTCACTCGGGATCTTGCTTCAGATGTGTAAGCTCCCCTTTCCATTAAACTGATGTCTCTGTCACTGACTCCAGGCTCTTTCTTAGTCTTGAAGCTGAGCAAGCATAGGAAACTAGGCCTGCAGGGTGAAGCCCCACATGCTATCAAGCAGATCATGTCTTTTAGGGGCTTCAGGTAGCCACTCTTCAGTTGGGGGCAAAGGCAGGAGGACAAGCTCCCGCTGGACTAGCCAACATCCTTCTTGTTCTCATCCTAGACCCACCAGAAGGGGAGCCTAGAATTTCTGTTCATTGGCCTGTCTATCTTCTAAGTTCTGACCAGTCAGTGGAGTGACAGAAGTGCTAAAGAGAAAACTGCTCTGAAATGGAGTATTCCTCGTGGAAATTCAGTGACTTTCTCCATGTGACTCTTAAGTCCACTAGGTTAGGAAACATGTCCTTACTGTGCATAGTAGGCATAGCACAGAGGGATGCCTCCAAGAGCTCATTTAAAGGATGCATCTGACCACCCATCTGCCAATGGCGATAGGTAGATACAAAAGTGGAGAACTTTGAATGGTACCCTCCAAAGTAGGGATACAAACATGGCTTTCTAGTGAGAGACTGGGTTGATGTCAAATCCTTAGAGACAGAAAATTTCCTTGATGATTTTGGTAGCAGTGGTTGGCACAGCTGGGGTACAATTGCAAAGGCAGTATATGCCACATGAATAATAGGATTCTTTACTCTTAGAATTTTTCCCTAATCCCAGTTTGATTGTGAGGTTTCATGAGAAACATGGCTCCTACAGCAAAGCAGTATGAGTGGCAACTCAAGATTGGCTTGGACTGTGTGGTCAGCTACATAAAGACTTCATTTGTAAAAGTGTCCATTAATCAGAAGTCTACTGGGGCCCAGACATGAAGGCCCGTGCCATGGCTTGAAGTTCTATAGGAGTAAAGCAAGGTGCAAGAATGGTTAAGGCTTAGGCCCAACCAATCCCAGAGGTTAACACCAGTCCTCTAGTTGTTTCATATACTTGCCAATCTCTTGTCCAC